>CM021102.1:26176187-26394559 GCA_007115665.2 Sequoiadendron giganteum
GAGAGAGGGAGAGTTAGAGAGAGAGAGAGAGAGAGAGAGAGAGAGAGAGAGAGAGAGAGAGAGAGAGAGAGAGAGAGAGAGAGAGAGAGAGAGAGATAGGGAGATGAGAGAGAAATATTATGAGAGGGATATATGTAGGTAGAGAGAGTTGAGATAGAGATATAGTAGACAGGGAATGAGAGAGGGAAAGGGAGAGAGAAGTTAGAGTGAGAAGAAGGAAGGTGGATAGATTGAGAGAGGGAAGGAGGGAGAGAGGGAGAGAGAGAGAGAATGAGGTATAGAGGGATAGGTAGGTAGAGAGAAGTAGAGAGGGAATGAGAGTTGGAGGGAGAGGTAGGGATGGAGAGAGAGAGAGAGGTAGGTAGAGAGAGTAAAGGGAGATATAGAGAAGTGGAGTGGGAAGGAGAGATGGATGGAGAGGTAGGGATTGAGGGAGAGATAAGGATTTAGAGAGAGGTGAGAGAGTGAAATAGAGAGAGAGAGAGGTAGGTAAGGAGAGGGAGGGGGAGATAAAGGGAAGTAGAGAATGGAGGAGAGAGGGAAGAAGAGGTAGGGAGGGAGAGATAGGTGAGATAGAGAGAGGAGGGAGGGAGGGATATTTAAGGAGAGAGAGGTGAGATAGAGAGAAAGAAAGTAAAGAGGGAAGGGGGAGAGAGAGAGGTGATAGAGAGAAGTAGAGGCGTTATGAGGAAGGTAGAGAGATTGAGAGAGGGAGATAAAAAGAGGTATATAGGGGTAGGTTAGACAAAGAGAGGTAGAGTGAATTTTGGTGGAAGAGAGAGAGGAGGGGGGATAGGTAAAGATGGATAGTTGAGATAGATAGGAGGAGAGAGATATAGTTAGAGAGAGGGAAAAGAGAGATAGAAAGAGGGAGAGGGAGAGAGGAGAGATAGAAAGAGGGGGAGGGAGGGAGAGATAGAGAGAGTAGAGAGGGAGGAGAGAGATAACGAGAGGTGATAGAGAGAGAATTAGAGGGAAAGAAGGTGGAGATATTGAGAGAGAGGAGGCAAGGAGGGAGAGAGAAATAGGTATAGAGGGACAAATAGGTAGAGAGAACTAGATATGAAAGGAGAGATATAGGGAGAGGTAGGGATGGAGAGAGAGGTGAGACAAAAATAGAGAGAGGTCTAGGTAGATAGAGGGAAGGAGAGAGGGAGGAATAGGTAGGGATGGTGAGAGAGAGGTGAGAGAGATAAGAGAGAGGAGGGAGGGATAGGTAGGGAGAGAGGGGTGAGATAGAGAGAAAGATGAAATTTGACCTCCTGAGTACTAAAATTTGACCTCCCGATTATTGAAATTTGACATGTTGATTACTGAAATTTGACTAAGTCTGAAATTTTTAAGATCTTCCAAAAACTAGAATTTGCATTATAATTCCTAGAGATCTGAAACCACTCTTAAAAATCCTGCCTATATATACATGAAATATAACTTAAAGTATAAGAAAGTAAATGTCCATATGTAAATTTTAAATTATACTTAAATGTTTATTTCATGTATATAGTTTCCTTGATAGAGAAAGCAAAAATCAAAGAGCTTACAAAAATGAATTCCAGAAGTCATGAGTGACATTTGGCGCTCGCCAAATTTGGCGCATGCCAAATAAGTTGCATTGCGAAATACCAACCCTATGGGTTGGATTTTGCATTGGGCATCCGACCCAAAGGTTTGGAAAACCATTTCATGAAAATGATGTGTTTTTTTGAAAGGGTGCAAAATTTCTTCATATTTTCGTTCGTGCTCCCCGTCAAAATTTGCACGTCTTTCAATGCAAGTTTATAAAAAAACCGTGATATTGTTAAACTCTCTCTTAGCTATATAAATATATAATTCTTTTTTCCTTTTGATTTAGTTAAGATTTTGATCCATGGCTTCCATTGTAAATGCCTTCGTTTTTGGTCAAAAACTAACATGTGCTAGGTTTAGGATAGATTTTTACTCATTCATTAGAACGTGAAATAAATTACATTTTTTGAAACTAGACTCCATTCTACACATGATGAAAAAATAATAATCAATTTTTGATTAGTTTGCAAAAAAATTAGGGGGGAGCATGCTCAAATTTTAGCTTTTCAGGATGTGTCCACTTTGAAAATTCATAAAATATTATATATTCATTAAGAAAATTATCTAAAAGAACGAGGATAAACTACATGGTGTTATCTAATTTCTCACCATTGGGATTTTTGAATTCTTAAAAAAAGTTAATCAAAAAGGGGGGAGCCCTGAGGTGCTATGCTATTTTTTTTGATAAAAACATGACCTTTTTTGGCCCCTTTGAGACCCTTAATCTTCATTAATTCCAAAAAAAAATAGTAGCTTAGAAACTAGACTTAGAGCACTTCAACTTTTGTTGTTGCTGCATCTTGAAATTTTGAGTGTAACTATCTTCATTTTGTCGTGCAAATCAGATTTTTCTGATTTCAAAAAAAAAGTGGCATCTTAAGAGCCAAAATTGTGTCATAGATTGGTGCACTTACCCTTTTGTAGAAGCAAATTTCTCAGTTTAGCCTCATCAGATGGATTTAATATGATTATTGTATGTATGGCAGTGAGCCTTCCTCTGAGCAGTGAGCTCTGGGCAGTGTGCCTGAATGCATGTGCATTCCCTATTTACTCTTCATTATACTTTTAACAGGGTATAATCTTGTGGACTAACATCCACCATGGTCTTTCCCCTAACAGGGTTTCCACATATAAAATCTTAGTGTTCATGTGTCTCTGATGTGTTATTGATTTATGCTTGCACTGTTAATTATCAGATCTGAGATTAAAGGTTGATTAATGTTGAATAAGTTTGATTTTGGTAACAACTGATTCACCCCCTCCTCTCAGTTGTCTATTCTTGTTTTTCCAACACTTTGTCTATTGGAACAAGAATTTCCACCAACATTCTTTAACATTTCTATGCATCTTTTGATACATCTACAATATGAACTAAAGAATTGTGGCTTGATAAGAACAAGATAGATGTATCCTATAGAATGATATATGAAGGTTTTGAAAAAAATGTTCGTACTAGGGAAAAATCGGAAGGCAACATGTTTGAGGGATATTCAATGCAAGAGGCTATGGAATTTTGCACAAAATATATGAAGGATTTTAAAAATGTCAATCGATGTGTATGGGATGATGACGAAGAAGACACAGTTGTAGGTGAAGTATTGGAAGGCAATGGATTTCACTTGAAGTTATCACATCAAGAAAGAAGTGTGATACATGCCTATATTATTCAAAAAACATATTTGTTCGATAAGTGGCATAGGTAAAGAAATTAACACAATAATTTATTTACTCAATTGCATTCACACATTTATATTATCAATCTTACTATTTGTACATTAATATTCTATGTAGAAAACATGAAGAAGACAATCAAGCTTGGAAGAAACAATGACCTCAAAGGCGCAAACGTCATGCTGATTTGATTGCAGGTGATTCTTTTCCAAAATTTGAAGAATGGATTGCTAATGCAGTTAGGGATGCAAAAGAAGAAGGTCAAGATATAAAAACAAAGAAAAGTGAGCTTTCACAATCTCTACATTTATGGGCTACACGTTTTAGTGGAATATGGGCCTATGGTAGTCATTTAAGAGTGGAAAAAAAGACAAAGGAAAGATAAATTGTGATTGTGTTGTTAGTGCTGAATTTCTTCACGAAACTGAGAAGAAATTTTATGTTGGATTCATCCAACAAATTATTCTAGTGAACTATGGTGAAAATAGTCCTATATTATTAAAATGTAAGTGGATCTAACCATCTACAGTAAAATTTGATGAGTATGGATTTGCACATGCTAATAGAAGATTTTTTTTTATCAAAGATGAATGAACCCTATGTTTCCCCTATTCAAGTTTACCAGTCATTTCTAATTGAGGATGTAAGAAGCCCAGGATGGTCGTATGCCATTTAAACAAATTCTCGTTCAAAACAAAAAATCATGAAAGATGTTGATATAATGCCTGATGGGAAATATGTTAATTTATAAGAAATATTCAAAGAAGTGGATGAAGATGATGATGGAGTGTTTGAAAAAGACATTTTGATTACCAATGAAGAGATTGGGAGAGAGAATGCATTGCGTGTCATAGATGAGGATGAGGAATAAAATCAAGCAGATGCAAAAATGAATGATCAAGATTCTAATCTTGCTGGCAATGCAAATGATTATGATAATGTTTTATCACCTTAAGAGGTTATCTTGTCACCTAAGATCTGGTTATATGTATGGTGTAATTTATTATTGAATGTAATAAAGATCTGAGTATAGGTATGCTTATTCACTATTATTTTGCTAATATATTTCTGAATGTAATCATCATTTTCTGTTGGTACACTGTATACAAAACCTAAGATGTTCACTACTAATTTGAAGTGCATTTAAAGTTAGGTTCAATCATTCTTCTTAGTTTTCTTTCTTTGGTTGAAAATATGAAATTAATTTTGTTTAGTTAGAATATAATTTCTTATATGTCTTATATGTTTTCTAGATGCAAACATATAATGAACATCTGTGATTTAATAATACATATAGATATATTCAAATTAGGTGAACTAAGCCTCCCCATTACAAATAAATAAATGATCTCTTAGGTCTGACTGTCACTGAAAACTAAAAATGAGAGACTGCAAAATTAGAATTTCTTTCAATCTTTTCAATAAAATGATATCTAAAATATTGCATTCATAATAACATCCAATATCACACTACTACAATAGTCAATAGAGGTATGCGTAGGATGGTGGAACATATACGTCAATGTATAAATGCTTACCGCAATATTATGGCAACCAAATATGAATACCATGGGTGGTGGTGAGAATATGTTAAAAAATAAAGTAAACCACAACCCCATAAGGGGTAAATAGTGACACTGTGGTATGATAGTGAACAATCACTCAATTTCTAGAATTAACCCACTGTCTCATGGGATCCCAAAGGGGTGTGCGTGGGGTGGTGGTATTGCTACCATTACCCCACATCAGTCTAGATATGACAGAGCGGTATGGCGATGAATAGTCAATCAACTGCTAGAATTAACCCATCGTCCCGTGGGAGTCCAAAGGGGTGTGCGTGGGGTGGCGGTACTACTAGTGCTAACCCATAACCATCTTGAAATGACCAATAAATACTATGGTACAAGCTGTCAAAGCATTAAATGATTACACCGTTCGATTTCCCAAGATCAACGACATGTATTCAAACTTGAAATATGTGCAGATTATGAAATATTTTGCATGAATTCACATTAATAGTGAGGTGAATGGGCTCAACATCAAATATTACTTGGGAATCAATGAAATTTTGACAATCATTCACATAGCTTAGCGTACTGGAGGCAAGGGAGTTCAAGCAAGAAAACTTTGCGGCTATTATTTCATTGAGTAAGTTCATAGAAACCCTCTGTAGCAAGTGTATAAGAACTAAATTTGCTTCTACAAGTAGACACTTAAAAAATCAAGTAGGAGTAGATTCTTCATCATGCCACCCAAAAGAAGTGAAATTGTGAGTAAGAAGGAAGAGTCCACAGTTTCTAAATCAAAGAAGAGGTCCTTGCAACAATCCATTTTAGATGTGTTACCTAATTCCGTAGAAAAAGGATCCAAAAAGTTGTTTAAAGATACAACCAATGGATGTAGAGACCTAATTATCCCTATCTCAAGGTGGGATATATTTTGGTACTATGAAAAATGGGTTGAGAAGATTCCAATTTTGAATCCTTGGACCTTAGATTTGGAAAAATTGATAGTCCCAAATGTCTTCATAGATGTTGAGTTTATTAAAGTATTGAAACAATATTATCACCCGGCTACCAGGACTACAAGAATGACAAATGGTTCACCATTAATGGTGTTGACTAAAGAAGCAATTATAGAGTGTTTTATGTTAAACAAGCAAGCTATCACTAAGATTGACTTAGATAGAAGTGAGGAGGATTATAGGAGATTGAGAAAAACCTATAGGAGTGATGAACTTCCTTTACACATGAAAAAGGGTGTAAACAATAAGAGGATACCTATCTCCCCCTCCCAAAATGAGCCATTTTCCATAGAAGACTTTCAAGTATATTTCAAAAGAACTTATTTTACTTTGTGCCAAGTGCTTGGAATAGATGCTCAAGAGAATATGCCAACCTATCTCATGATGATGACAATGAGGATACAAAATCCTAAATTCGACATTGAGTATGACTTTGCTACTAAAATTGAGGAAGGGCCACATGAGGGATTTTTGCAAGTAAGAGAGAACTTAGCTCCCATCACTTTAAAGAAATGCTCTCTGCTGTGTCATTTAATATTGTACCAAAAAAAAAATAGATGGATTAAAATAATGTGTTTGGGAATGACTGATGATGAAGGGAATAGGTTTCCTGTACAAAATTGGTGTTACATCTAGGATAGTAGATGTAAAAATATTGATTATGTAATATTTCATGATGATTTTGTAGTAAAGGTCAAGGCTGCTCTTGGTCATATTTCACCAAGATTGCCTGATAAAATCATGCAAGTATTAAGACCTTTAGCATTAAAGCCAGAGCAAGGACACACTCACAATTTCAATAACTGGTTCTTCTTAGTAGACCAAACAGTAATAAGGGTCTATGGGTGTCCTCAAGCCCCACATCTTTTACCTAAATTTTTTCTATTCGAATTGCATTTTTAGAATTTATGTGGCAAATGTTATGGATGGAGCAGGATGTGAAGAAAAGATAGAAAAAGGGGACATTCCTCCCTGACCTAACTCAATGTGAGGAGCTATTTGTAGGGTCTGACACTCTTAAAGAATTGTAAAAATATTTGAAGATGTGACATTCATTGAAGTCATGAGGAGAAAGGGTATTTGATCTTGAAGCACATATTAATTTTATAAAACAAACACTTCTCACTAAATTTGGGATTACCCATGTAATGGATTAGGAAGAAGATGTAATAAGAAATTGCTTTACACCTGTTGAATTCTTTTAGAGGAAGAGGAAGTAGGAAATCTTAAAGAGGCTTGAGGAGGAGAAGAAGAAAATGGATGCTGGATTCCAAGGATTCTATGTTGAAGAAAAGGATCCTATCAAAAATATGAATGTAATAATTTACAACTTTGAAAGATTATATGTTGAACCATAAAAGAAACCTATGGGTCAATCTTCAAAACCCTCCAAGCTGCCCATCAAACCAAGTGGTATTGTAATCACAAAGCCCCTACTAGATGCTTCCATAATGCAATCAGAAGCATCCCCTAAGCAACCAATTCCTATAAGGTAGAAGACACATGGAGTGGCCCCCTTAGTGGCATATGAAATAAGTAGAGTAGGGGATACTGAAGAGGTAGCCGATGTACTTTTGAATTTTAAAGATGATGAAGTTGATCAAGCACTGCCTAAGCTTGCGATTGGTGCTCATAAACTAGAAGAAAGAGTGGATGTACTTGGGAATAATGATCAAGAAGTGCATGATGATGAAAGGGTCATTGTTGCCCTTAGATTTATTGAAGATGATGAATTTATTCAAAATCCCGAGTTTAAGAATTTTTGGTTTAAGATAAAAATTAAATAATTTGAGGAGAGACTCCAAATTAATAAAATGAGCATTGAGGACTCACAAAATGACCAGATTGTTTCCTAGACTCTTGAAGAACTTAAAATTAATGAAATTACTGTTAGCCCCCAAGAAGCAAGAAAAATGGTCTTAGAAAGCAATATACTAATTATTCTTGGGATGGAGTTAAAAAATATATTATTATTGGATCAAGTAAGAAGCCAAGAAGATCCCATGTTGGTTTCTTAATTTAATTCAAATGAGGGTGTAGACATGAAAAATGTACAAGTTCGTTTTGGCACACCTGATCCTGATTACTAACAACATTTCCTCCTAAATCATATCCTCAACATTTCATCACATTCTATCTCTTAATTTAATAAATTATTATTTATTGAATTAAGTCTTCTTCTTGAGGGGATTAAATTAATCAATTTAATTTAATTAACCTTACATCCCTGTTTAATTAAATAAATCATTTTATTTGATTAAATTATCTAAAGTCTTCTTATTAAATTAAATAATTAAAACTTTATTTGATTTAATCTAACATGTTCCTTCTTGATTAAATAAATCAAATCATTTATTTAATAAATCCCTTCCTATCAATTTGATTTAAATCAATTCACAAATTTAAGTCTAAATTGTCACATCATCTAAACCTTCATTAAATTAATCAAAACCATGATTAAGTTAATCCATTTCATTAAAATTCTCTAGAGAATGCAAGTTGCACAATAAATCAAATACTTTGATTTATTAATTCATCTATTTTCCCTCACAAAGCATCAAAAGGGAATATTTTCTCATTTGAATTCAAAAAGGCCAAATGGACTTGGTCCTTCCAACAAGGCATTTAAGGCCTCTTACATGTCCTTAGCCTTGAGCCAAGTGACATTAACTCCATTTCCTTTCCCTCTTCAACAAGTCAACTCACACTTCAAATTCAAATTTATGCATTTATCATGCACATTGGCCAAAATGTGCTCATTCCTCATCCAATCACATGTGGACAAGTGGCACAATGCCATTGGATTATCTTTTGTCCCACATTGTTTAATCTTGCTCACTTATTCCAAATAAAAGTCTATAAATTGGAGACTTCTCTCCTCATTTCTCATTCACAATCTTCATGCAAAGTTACTCTCTTCAATTGAGATCTAATTTTGCTCATTTCATCCAAACACTCACATCATTTTCATATTTGCATCAAGGTTATGCTCAAATCTCTTTGGAGATTTGACCATTTCTAGATTAACTCACATTGCAACTTAGGAATTGGGAAAGGGCCAATTGCAACATTTCATTGGCACCAATTCCCCCATGGGATCATCAATCTATTGGCTAAATTAGGATTTTCTTTTTATGATTATTTGAGTTTTTATTCTTCATTTCCTAATAGTAGTTTAATTAGGTGGATTTCATGGGGAATCTCTCATGCTTGTGTACATGCATTTGATCTAACATCTAACCATGTTTTTTTCTCTTGTGCATTTGTAGGTTTAGGGGTTCAAATTTTGGCACAAGAAGGAGGGCTATTCAGACTTTTAAATCATGTTTTTTCAAAAAATTCTACGGTTTCTAACATTTTTTAAGCAGGAACAACAAACTCAACCGTGTGGCGCTATATCGCGCTGCTGAAGCAATATTTCACCACTTTTAGAGATGTGGCACCATATCCACCCGCGTTCAAATTCTTCAAACATCGCCGTGGGTTCCCCCCTATCGTTTTTAAAAAAAAAATTATTAAGTCCACCACGTGGGTCCATACTCCACCGCTTTCATCACTGCGGCGTTGTATCGCACTGCACTTTCTCCAAACTCCACCGCTCTGTCCTTCTTGCCTAAAATTTTTAAATTTTCAAACTAAGCCACACCCAAACTGCGTCGCATACCTTTGTCGCACCGCTTTTGCGCTTTTTGTCTCTGCAGAGCACCTCCCAAACTCAACCGCACGGTGCTATATAACACCGCTTTTGGCCAAACTCCATCGCTTTTGCAAACTCCGCCACAAGAAAACAGTGAAGTTTTAAAGTGACATGTGCTTTTTTAATTTAAGATTTTCTAATCTTTAATCTAGTTTTCTGTCTTTATTGCTCTCTGTTTTTTTGTCATTTTGCAGGTTGGAGCAAAGGAAGAAGTTTATCATGATATCATATTCACTAAACCCAAAGTGTTCTTTAACACTCTTCAAAAAATTTGTTAAATATCTTGGACCTTAGGAACACTAAATTCATTTTGGGTTAAAAAGAACAAGCAACTTTATTTTTTTTTTATGACACCATTCCTTTTTTTATGTTGCACAAAGTGTTTTAAAGCACTAAAGTGTTTTTCAACACTCTTTGAAGAATTTGATAAGTTCACTGATCTTAGGACACTAACTTTCCATTGGGTTCTAAAATTTACAATCAAATTTCCTTTCAAAAGTTGCCAAGGGGCTAAAAAGAATCTTAGATAGATATACTAGATTTTGTTTAAAGGTTAACAAATTGAAGAAGGAAATCTCACATTTCATTTGGTGCTTAAAAAGAATTCATCATTGCTTTGAGGTCTAAAATGAACAAGTGTTCTCCATGTTTTTCAATCCTTTTCACAAGTTAATATCATTTAAAATGCGTATGCACTGCTCTCGTGCTTCACAGCGATCTTGAGAATCAAAAGCATTTTGGTGATATTAGGTTGTTAAAAAGATTGCCTCCACATTTCAATTTGGGTGCTTAATAATTGAACAAAACATGTGAGTGTGAGCACAACATATTGTGGAGGTTTTCCCCTTTGTTTTTCAACAAAGGTTGTGTAAACGACGGGATATGTTAGCTCACTTTTGTTTATCTTAGAGGGCCTGCCTTGTGGGAAAAAGTACTCACCCAAGGGAATGACCCAACCAGGAACACGCTAAAGTCAAGTGACTTCCAACTGGTATATAAGTGTGGATTCTTGAGGAAAGTTCAAGAATCACAAGGATTATTCCAATGAGATGGAAAACAATGGACTCTCGTCGATGTTGGATAATCCACCATGAACGAAATGCCTGAATTAGAACCCCTTGTTTAGAAAAAGGCCAAAACCTTGTCTATCTTGTTGGTGCAAAAGGTCATGTCCTTTGAAGCCGCCCCACGTTATACATGTGGTCTTGTTGTAGAAATGGAAAGTATGCCATGGGAGATTCATGGGTACTAATGCTCGGATGACCCGAGAAGTGTGTGCCGTGGAGGGGAGCCAGTGTGGTCAAGCATTTAGCCATTTGCACAAGATATGCGCAGCTAGATTTATCCAAGTGGGAACCCAACAAGATATTTCCTCATCATCCTAGGATTGTAAAAGTGCTTGAAAGAAAATAACACATTGCTTGGTTCTCAAAAACACTTGAAATGTACATTCAAAAGACCTTCAAACTTCAAACCCCTTTAAAGAAACAAATACCTTTGACGAATTCAAAACACTCTTGCTTTCCCTAGGGATCCTATCCCTAGAGGTTTCTAAGTGTTTGAATTTTATCGTCATTTGTTTCCAAAAAGGATAAACATAAGTAAATTTTTCCCTATTTTCCTCGATTTCCACACAATGGACCTTGTGGGATGAGAAAGAAAGTAGGACACTAGATATATAGTTTGAAACATAAGCAAGCTAGTGTCTTTGATAAAAAGAAATTCATTAAACCAAGATAAAGAGACAATTTGAACTTCATGTGTGTTGTTTCCAACGATTTCTCGCAAGTTTAAAATCACAAAGCCAAAGTTCAAAAAGCTTAGTCTAAAATATCGTGAGGAGCATCTTGAGAGACTTTTCAAATTCAGAGAAAGAATTGTATACAAATTTTACAAAAAAGCTTCAAGGAACAATCCGACTTTGTATGCGTTTTACTACCAATAGAATCCTGAACTTTTTGAAAGGTTTTCTTTTCTCCCATAGGAAGTATAGCGTGTTCTTCAACACCGAGATTTTTTAAGAAAGAGTTGTGTCTAGGTTCACGTCTAGGATCAAAGCGTGATCCCGATCCATCCTTGCATCAAAACTCAATCTCATCCCATCATCAAACCTTTTGAGAACTCTAGAAAAGTCACTCGTGCTAAACTTAGAGGGCTAAACCGACATCACCCTATCTTGGCTTAAAACACCTAGCCAAGATAGTCAATACTCTTGGATGAATTTACCTTTAGGATAATACAACTTCCTAAAGGTTTACTAGTTCACAAATCACATTGGCTTAACACACTTAGCTAATTCATCCACTTGTGCAAGTTCCCCTAGGATAACACAACTTCCTAGGGAATACAACTTCACTAGAATCCTTCTTGACTTAATACATCTAGTCAAAGCATCACAAACAATCTAAGCCCTTACAAGTTTAGCACAATCCTTCAAAAGTTCTCCAAAAGTTTCATTCATTCACTTCATCCGTTTATCCCATTATCATTACCGCCCTCTTTGATCTTTGGCTTTCCTAGTTTCTTCTCTTTTGAACCTGAAAGGTTAGGATCAAATGATCCCTATTTTTATGGTTCAAACTAGATCTCAATAAAAGAAGAACATGGAGAATATCAATGACATATCAAATTCTGTGGACATGAGTCGGTTAAACTCTGAAATAAACCTTGTGGGATCGAGCAATCCCCCAACTAACTCTCCTTTCTCATCACAAAATCCTCAAGAGGAGAGCCATGAGGAGGACATCACAAATGAAGACATGGGGATGACACAATCCGAAATGATAAAAATGGTTCAAAACCCCGAGAACCATAAAATTGTTAGTGCCATGTTCAAGTACTTAAACACATTAACGAAAGGCGGGGTCTTGTTCCCTTTCAACCTTGATGCAAGCACTAGTATAGACATGCCTCTTACAAATGCATCCCCAACGTCAAACATCAATCAAGAAATATCCCACATCACGACAACCATCACTCCAACCTCACCAATTGGAAACAAAGGAAGTGCTATGTTTCGAAAGTTACAGCAGCATCGCCTAGTGACCAATACAGAGGTAGCTATCACCACCACGCCGGATAATCTTGTGCCAGAAAATAATTTTTACCCATACGTCCCACTCACATTTCATAATCCCACTGGTTCATCTTCATTTCATGCTTCACCAACTTATCAGTTAAACATACCCACTTCTCTATCACAAGGAGAAGGTGATTTATTTAGAGCAACTAAAGTCGCTAATCCTTTTTCTTTCCAGGATAGCCCACCATTGCTACCCCCATTTCCGTTCATGACCACATCACCTCTCGGATTGGGTTTTCCTCCCCTAAATATCGATAGCTTCTTAGAATAGGGCAATGTGCACATCACCTCAAATTTCATCTTTTTTCCCACAACATCACAGCAACAAGTGGCGACCATCCAAGCCATTGTGACGAACACATCCGTTGGTCCTCAAATATCCCAAAGCATGCCTTCTCAAGGACCAAAAATCTTCACCACCCCTCCAACAACCCAAATCCCAACCACCACCATAACCCCTTCATCAGTCACAATGGTTGGCATCATTCCCATTCCACCACCAATCCCACCAAAAGCCAACACAACAAATTCATTCATCACCCTAATCCAAACTCTTCAAATGACCAACAGACAAAGAGTACTCAAGCAACAACAACAAGCTCAAGCCCAAGCACAAGCTCAAGCACAAGCTCAAGAACAAGCCCAAGCACAAGCCCAAGCACAAGCTCAAGCCCAAGCGCAAGCCCAAGCACAAGCTCAAGCACAAGCTCAAGCACAAGCCCAAGTGTAGGCTCAAGCCCAAGCGTAGGCTCAAGCCCAACAATAGGCACAAGCCCAATACCAAGCACAATTGCAAGTGATCCATATGCAAGCATACCAACAAGCTTTGCAATACTTTCAGGCACAACAACAAGCTAAACAACAAGCTTTGTTGGCACAACAACAACTCAACCAACAACAAGATTTGTTGGCGCAACAACAGCTAGACCAACAACAAGATTTACTAGCACACCAACAAATTGATCAACAACAAACTTCATGGGAACAACAACAGATGGACCAACAATAAGCATTGTTGGAACAACAACAGGAAGATCAACAACAAGTGTTGTTGACGTAAATGCAGGCATACCATCATAATTTGAACGTACAACCAAGCTTGCAACAAACGCCCACCAGTACTCTTCCCACCCATCAAACACCTCAAAAACCTCACAACTCATTCATCCCACCTCCCGATCCAAGCAAAGATGTCGCAACACAAATCAAACTGCTCTTGTAGCAAGTGTTGGACTTACAAGTAGGAAAAACCATAAGGATACCAGGCAATTTGTGCCCTTATTCGTTCGATAGAAGTCTCACCATGGTACCATTCCCAAAGGGATTTGAGATCCCCAAATTTGATAAGTACAATGGAACGGGTAACCCTAAGAACCATGTTAGGGAATTTCAGGTGCACTACATGGAGGTCACATATGATGACATGTATCTAATGTGACTCTTCCCTCGTAGTTTGACTGGTCCAGCCATGGAATGGTTTTCTTGCCTACCCATGGGCATTAAAACATTTGAGGAAATCGTGGAGCTTTCCTTAAGAATTACACTTTCAATATGGGTGCGGACGTTAGTTTGGAAGAACTATCATCACTCAAGCAAAGGAAAGGAGAGCTATTCATATCCTTCTTGCAAAGATGGTGATCCAAGGCCAATCAGAGCAAGTGGACCATGCTAGAAGAACAACAAGTTTGCACCATCATAGCCAATCTAGATGAAAGCTTGGCATTTTACTTAAAAATGTAGTGCATCACATCTTATGATCAACTGATCCCAAAGGCACTCAACATCGAAAGAGCCCTTACTACGCAAGGAGGCGCATCAACATTCACTCCACCCTAGGATAATCACCCGTCTAACAACTACAATGATAAACCTCAAACATGGTCGAGGAATAAAAATATCACAAATGATAGCGTGGTCGATGCTAAAGTGGTCATCAGTGCCCCTAAGCAGAACATCCCAAATCATCAACCACAAAATCATAATTGTAACAATGTGCAGGCTAATGTGGTAGTAACACAACAACAACCAATGCCCACAAATCAAATCAACAACTTGGGTAATCAAGGAGGACCACCTCCTCGAGGCAAGTATCCCCCTAAGAGAAAGTTCACAACTCTTGGTGAATCAATTGAGTCCATAATGAAGAAGCTAGTTAAGGAGAATCTAATCAAAGTCTCTAACTCAGAGCAATACACAGAACCCATGACCAAACCGCCATGGTATAACAAAAATCTCCTTTGTGACTTTCACAAGGTCAAAGGACATACCACCGCCAATTGCATGAGGCTGAAAAACATCATCCAAGACCTCATTGAGGATAAAATCATCAATATCGAACAACCAGCTGGAAACCAAGACCTAAAGATATACACGAATCCGATGCCAAACCACAACCAAGGGAACAATCAAGGCAATAATCAAGGGAACAATAAGGGCAAGCAAAAGTATGCTAGTGCTAACCTAGTATACGAGGAGATAGTTGGATGCGTCGATGAGATGGTCATCGTCATAAATGTCAAAGGAGCCAACAATGATTGTGGAGTCACCACACATGGTAGAAAGGTTACCATTTCCAGGGCACAAACTAAGACCCCCATTACTAATACAAAGGTCATCCCCTATGAATACAATGTCATTGACCAGCTGAAAAGAACACCCGCCCAAATCTCCATCATGGAACTATTGAAAATCTCTGCCTCCCATAGAAAGATCCTTGATGAAGCATTAGCTGCATCCACTGTATCCACCACCCTTGACACAGAGCAATTCCAGGCTATGGTGGGTAACATCATTACATTCTCTAACCAAGACTTACCCCCATAGCCATCTCATAACCGTGCACTCCACCTTCAAGTGCTCATCCATAAAAAAAAGTCAAACGAGTCCTAGTGGATGGAGGTGCAGGCCTTAACATCTATTCCCTAAAGCTTATAAAGAAATTGGGATTCACTGAGGATTCCACTAATAAAAAAAAAAGTATCACGATAAGGGCGTATGATGATCAGGAAAGAGTATCTCAGGGTACTATCAAAATCCCCATTCAACTGGGGCCGACAACCATGGAAACCACCTGTTAGGTCCTCGACCTCGATGTACCGTACAACATCCTCTTGGGACGCCCGTGGATCCATGGAATGAAGGTAGTGGCCTCGACCTATCACCAGTGCATTAAGTTCTCACATCAGTATGAGGAGGTCACTATATATGGGGATCCTGAACCTTTTGCCTACTGCAAAAACTTGGAAGCCAGGTTTTATAAGATTCCCCAAGTACCAAAAAATAATGGACCATCTACTTCATACATAGACCCAACCAACCTCGCTTCCACTTCTATGGCAGAGACACCTGCCATCCCTGACATATCCGAAATCAAAAACATGATCTAGGAAAATGGATGCGGCGACTACAAAATGAAGATAAATGCATTTGTTGTAGGATAGTTACCACAATCTCCTAGGTCGCATGGACAACCTCACCCAATTGAAACACCTGTCCACACTATTAGGGCAGAACCTTCTAGATTCCACCATTGGGGGGATCTTAGTAGAGAAAATGTGGATGAAGAGGACATCTCAAATACATTATACCAAGATGAAAGGCCCACCCCCACCCTACCCATTGAGGGAACTAATAGAGGGTTACAAATGATGTTTGGTATGGGATATAATAGGAACAAAAGCCTTGGAAGGAATAGTGATCGACCGCTAGAGCCCATCATTGTAGAAAGAAGAATGCAGAACCTTGGCCTTGGGTATACTCCTCTGAGTATAACCGTACGTGGCAGGGGTACTCCCAGAAGGGCAGTTAGGTCCTCACCTCAGGTAACAACAACCACTCCTAAACCACTTGTTTGCTTAGGTATCCCACTCGATAATTACACCTTTGATGTCACTGATGTTTGCCCCAGTAGTGATGATGATGATACCATAGTAGGTCTCCCTAGGCTCTTTGAAGATTCCACCTTGTTAATGATTAGTGCCTCCATAGATGAGTCAAACCAACCAACCCACCGAATCACTTTAGTACACCCACAACTCATCGATCATGATCAACGAGGGCCACCAATTCTAGACTCATTCGAAAATGATGAGGCACTCTTGAAATTCATGGGACTAAGGGATACAATTCCATGTGGGGACCATAAGGCAGGCTTCAACATCATATTGGACACACAGGCATACTATGGGGAGACGATTGAGTCCTTCAGTCACAAAAGGAAAATAGCGAGAATAAGCTCGGGGTTATTGAGTGAAAACCACACTTTGGCACTCTCTAACCACAAAATAGTAAAAATAAAAGATGCATCCAATGGTGAAAACCTCTCTGAGGCACTAGAGGATGAAGGATTCAATCTCCCCCCTACTGCTCTACATCAGGAGAAATCAGCAGTACTGGTAGAATAATACAACCCTGTCAATTTGGGAACAGAAATAGAGCCGCAAATCACCTTCTACGCTGAGTCACTTTTAACAGAAGAACAAGAGCTATTAGCAACATTCCTGAAAGAAAGAAAGGTAAACTTCGCATGGACCTATGCTGACATGCCAGGTCTAGATCCTGAAGTCATGGTTCATCATTTGGCTGTTTACCCTAGGGCAAAACCAATCAGACAGAAGTTAAGAAAAATGCACCCACAGATAGCTCTGCTTGTGAAGATAGAATTACAGAAACTCTTAGATGTTGGCTTCATATGACCAATTGATTATCCAAAGTGGGTATCTAATCTCGTGCCAGTCTCAAAACCAAATGGGGGCATCCACATCTGCACGAACTTTAGAGATCTAAACAAAGCATGTCCTAAGGATGATTTTCCACTACCCAACATTGACATGATAGTGGACATGACGGTTGGGCATGAGATGTTGTCCCTAATGGACGGCTTCCCGGGATACAATCAGATAATGATAGCAAAGGAAGACCAACATAAGACATCATTCACATGTCCTTGGGGCACCTACTACTGGAATGTGATGCCATTTGGGCTAAAGAATGTAGGAGCTACATACCAAAGAGCCATGACACTGATCTTCCATGACATGATTCACAAAACTGTCAAAGATTACGTGGATGACATATTGGCTAAATCAAAGAAGAGACATGATCACATAGCAACTCTAAGTGCAATCTTTGATAGGCTAGAATAGTACAAGGTCAGACTCAACCCAAAGAAGTGTGTCTTTGGGGTACAATCAGGAAAGCTACTGAGATACATAGTTTCAATGAGAGGGATAGAGGTGGACCCTGCAAAGGTAAAAGCAATCCTCGATATGGAGGCACCAAGAACATTAAAACAACTCAAAGGGTTACAAGGTAGACTCCAGTCCATCTAGAGATTTATAGCACAACTAGCAGATAAACAAATCACCTATTCACATCTGCTCCACAAGGGAGTCGCATTCAGGTGGGATGACAAGTGCAAACAAGCATTCAAAAGGATTAAGGAATATCTACTTACACCACCTGTGTTAATGTCACCGATTGTAGGGAAATCATTGATTCTATACATCTCAGCAACAACGGCCGCCCTTGGTGCCATTTTAGCCCAACATGATAAAAAGGGAACCGAGATGGGCATCCACTATATCAGCAAAACAATGGTGGGGCATGAGCTCAATTACACATAAATAGAAAAGGCTTTCCTAAAACTGGTGTAGGATGCCAAAATCTTACACATGGATTGTATAGATTTAGCCATCCTCATAGAATAACATATAACATTCCTTCAAACAATTGATAAAACCAACTCAAGCATGAAAAGAAGAAATGAAATACAACCTATTCTATGGTGGATTGGTGCTCTTTGAGTATGTGAAAGAGCCCTTTCCCAATCCTTGATAAGCTTAGTGAGATAGACAATGAGATGCTTGAACTCAAGTTGCCTATAGTGTAGATGCTTTTAAATGTGGTTGTTGTAGAAATGAGAAAAAATGCCTTGCATTTATAGGAGAAGATGAGAGAATAGAGGCCAAGATTAGGCAATGTGGGACTAAATCCCATCCAATAGGATAGAGACACTTGTCATAATGGGATTGGCCAAAGCTTTTGCAAGTTTTGGCCAATGTGCCCATTGAAATTTGAAAAATTTCAATAAATGCATGTTGTTGAGGGTTTTGGGGGGAATTATCTTTGTCCAAAAAAGTCAAAGATGAGAGTTATTGAGGGAAAATAAGTCTTTTTAATAAATCAAATAAATTGATTTATTGATGCAAGTGGGTGAATCTAGAAGATTCTTGTAGTTAGGATTAAATTAATCATGATTTGATTAATCTAATAGGTGATCAATGTGATATGACATTTGATTTTAGAATTTTGCATTTCTTTTAAAATCAAATGAGAGGAAATGAGATTTGATCATTTAATTTAATATTGATGACTAAATTAATAGACCTTAGGAGATTTATGATTTAATTAAATAAAACTTGATTTATTTAATTAAAAGATGAATATTGACAATAATGTCAAATCTGCATGTCTACATTTTTCCCCTCTTTGAAGCAATGTACTTGTTGCATTGGTTCAAAGAATGATGTTGCTGACATCAAAATTAAAATTTATGATTTTTCGGATGCCCCAGCGAAAATAAATACGCTAGTACATTGCCCCCTTGAGAGATTGAGTGAAAAGATTCAATTTGAGGTGGATCTCACGATAAAAAGGTTCAAAATGAATGTATGGATGATGAGACTATATGATAATGGTGGTGTAAATGAGATGTTTGGAAGATGCTTAGAATAACAAATTTATATTATCCTTAAATGATTATGCAATGCATGTGAGATGGATGAGATGGATGATGTTGTCCTATAATGGTATGATGTGATTATGCAAGATGAGAGGATGAATGCAGCATGGATGTAGGATGGATGCATTGTTATCATGAAAGAGGATAGAAGAATGAGAGGGATCAACCCTTAAATTCAGGAAGATGAATAAGTCCAACAAGTCTCCTAGTCATCGAGACTTTATTGGATATGATGATGAATGATGATGATGTATTGCTTATCCAGGGATGGGAGAAGAGCCTACCTTTCTTTATGTTTGATAACACACATAGGTGCAATGCATCAAGGTATTAAGAACTAGGATGGTGTTGCGCCTAGTGTGATGGACTTTGACTCGACAATCAGATAGGAGTACTCTTGTTCACACTTGACAAACATAACCTTATTTAGAATGTAGTTCAGATATTCCAGACATCTCGGGCCAAAACATAAAAAGGCAAGCCTTCTTATGTGGTCAACAAGACACTTAAAAAATCTTTCCTACAAACAAACAAAGTACGCCTGACGAATTTATTTTACAAGAATAGCCAACAAGCACAGCAGATAAAAAGATAATGATCATTGCCCCATTCCTTTCTCTCTAAACCTATTTTGTTTAGGCATCATCAAGAGGTCCTTGGAATGAGCGCAAAATAAGATAAGTCTAAAAAGACCAAAGTAAAGTAAACAAACAAGTTGATGTTCATCATACCGCTAGCCAAGGCTAAACTACTGTGAGGTACCTGATGCTTATGTCCATCACAGGAAAGCTTCATCCTAGGACATGTAGTGATTAGGGTTTTGGTGAGACTAATTGGGTGATAAGCTATTGATACTCCGAGTTGACCAACTTGTTGACTTACTGACTTAGACTTTTGAGACTTTGACGATTAGGGAGTTCACTTCGGAACCTGCTAGACTTGCTTCTAACTGACTCACCAAAGGGTGAGAGTGATGATTGATTTATTATGAGTGATGAAAATCATGGGTGAAAGCGAGATGAAATGGATGCACCATTTTGGATTTTTCAAATGTTTTGAGGCTGTTTTTGGTATTTTGAGATGTTTTACAAATGTTTTTGGTATTTTCAAGATTTTACGATGAACAAACTAACTTAAAGACCTATCCTAGGGGTCTCAGGAGCTGATCCATAGATTAGCCTTGCCTATGTTATACATCCAGAGACCACGTAGTACAATTGGTGGTGGACTGACTTGATGATAAGACAGATGGGAAAATAGGTTGCCCCCCTTTTTATTGCTTAAAGGACTAACTTAAGATGCAGACTAGATGGGAAAATGGATTGCCAATGTGATGGACGCCTAAAGGACTGACCTAACCGTAAAATAAATGGGAAAACAGATTGCCAATGCGATGAACGCCTAAAGGACTGACCTAAATGTAAAATAAATGGGCAAACGGATTTCCAATGCGATAGATACCTAAAGGACTGACCTAAATGTCTCGGGGGATGATCAAAGATCAACCTTGCCTATGTTCAAGCTCAGAGATGACGTAGTTCGACAAGGTGACAAACTGACAAGACCTGATGATGGAATTTTTGAAGATTTTTTGATATTTTGACATGTTTTTGGATTTTTTGCATGATTTGGATGTTTTTGAGTTTTTTCTGTTGAGATTTTGAAAAAGATCATGAGAATATACATGAATCCGATCCGATGTTGCGAGAATGTGCCCCCAGTGTGGTACGATAGACTACTTTGATAAAGGCAGGACATACTGACCTTCGAAATGCCAAGTAGTTCCAATGGTGGAATATAGTATAGATACCAACGTAGGCTATGGTATGGATGCGATTGGATGAGTGGAATGCGATGTGCAAATCCTGATAGATGGGGAAGGTGCTTTATTTACACTTGACGCCTGTTTTCCAGGTTTTCACCAAGGTACTTGCCCGAAGCGCCACCGAAGTGGTTTTCACTAAAGGACGGATTTTTTTTCTTTTTTCTTTTTACTATTTTTTGATTTTTGTGTTGTCACCAAGATGCCTGTTTACCAGGTTTTCATCAAGGTAACCATTTTTTTAGGACTTTTTCCAATTGTTTTTGTATTTTTTGGTTCTATACCTTGCAAGATTTAGGCATAAAACTTTTTGAGGTGTGAACTGTTCATGGGCTCTTGCAGGGGCTCACCTTCTGGTGTCGATAACTGATATGCCCCCGATTTGTAGCTTGTAGTGATGATAAAGGGTCCCAGCCAGTTGGGCTCAAACTTTCCCTTTGTATCTGGATTTGGCAAGTTCTTTTGGTTTTTTTTCAACACGAGGTCACCAACTTGGAAAGTGCGTTGTCTGATCTTCTTATTGTAGCTCCTTTTTAGGCGATTCTGGTACACTTGTAGATGATTAAGGGCATCCATGTGCCTTTCATCTAGTAATTCCAGCTCATTGAGTCTTGTGACCCTCTATTCCTCATCTGTGATGAGGTTTTGCAGTGATATCCTTAGCGATGGGAGCTCGATCTCAATGGGGAGGATGGCTTCTGATCCGTAGACCAGAGAGAATGGGGTGGCACCTGTTGGGGTGCGGATGCTAGTACGATAGGCCCATAAGGTGAGATTTAGCTGCAGATGCCAGTCACGACCAGAGTCATTGACTGTTTTCTTGAGGATTTTCAAAATGGTTTTATTTTTAGCTTCTGCTTGGCCATTGCCTTGTGGATAATATGGAGTGGAAAAACGGTGTTGGATTTTGAATTTTTCACACAACTCATAGACATCTTGATTTTTGAAGGGCGTCCCATTATCAGAGATAATGGATTGAGGAACACCGTATCGGCAAATGAGGTAATTCAGGATGAATTTGGATATTTGTTTTCCCGTGATGTAGGTCATGGGAATTGCTTCGACCCACTTTGTGAAATATTCAGTGGCGGTGATGATGAACTTATGGCCATTGGATGAGGTGGGTGATATTTTACCAATGAGATCGAGCCCCCATTGTGAAAAGGGCCAAGGTGTAACAATGGGATGCAGTTCTTGAGATGGTGCATGAATAAGGTCTCCATGCTATTGGCATTGCAAGTATTTTTTGACAAAATTGTGCGCCTTTTTTTCCATCGTCGGCCAGTAATACCCTGTTCTTAGCAACTTTTTAGCCAAGGTCATACCACTTGAGTGTGACCCGCATGTGCCATTGTGTACCTCAGTTAGAGTAGTCAGGGCTTCCTTGGGTTTTAAACAATGTAGTAGGGTTCCGTCGGTACTCCTACGGAAGAGGGTTTCTCCTAGGATGATGAATCGTGAAGTCCTTTTTATGAAAGCGCATTTTAGGTTCGGGGTGATGTCAGTGGGGAGGATTCCTAACTTTAGGTAGGTGTATATGTCATGATACCAAAGATCACTGGGACCAATGAGGTCACACGCGTATTCTGACTCTGGTACCTTGAATGTGGGTATGAGAAGATGCTTTACGAGGAATTAATGTTTTGAGATGTTATGAGGAATGTTGAGTAAGGATCCAATTGTTGCCATTGCATCAGCTGCTCTATTGTTTGTCCTTGGTATCTGCTGAAAGGTAATGCCAATGAAAGATTCCTTGAGGCTTTCTATCACCTTCTTGTATGGTGCGAGCTTATCATCCTTGGTTTGGTATTCACCGTTGACTTGGTTGATGATAAGTTGTGATTCCCCATAGACTTTTAGTGCCATGATTCACCATTGTGTTGCAATCTTGAGACCTATGGTCAAAGCCTCATATTCTGCAATATTGTTAGTACAAGGGAATGCTAGCTTGTATGATCTAGGTATGTAGTCTCCTTGCGGCATGATGAAGAACACACTAGCTCTTGATCCATGTTGTGTGTGAGAGCCATCAAAGTATAACTTCCAGTGGTCTGCTACACCAAGGTTAAAAAGGGACTCATCTGGGAATTCTAATATGAGTGGGTTATCTGTGTAGAGGAGAGCTTCTGCCAACTGATCTGCAATGACTTGTCCTTTTATGGCTTTTCATTCTACATACTCGATATCATGTTTAGATAATATCATTACCCACTTAGCCATTCTACCTATAAGCGTTGCTTTTGACAATAGGTATTTTAGAGGGTCTATTTTGGCAATCAACTTGATTTGGTGTGCTAGCATGTAGTGTCTGAATTTCTGAGCCGCAAATACCAGTGCTAGGCAAGCTTTTTCTATTGACGTGTAATTGAGCTCATGTCCCACCATTGTTCTGCTGATGTAGTAGATAGCCCTCTCGGTTCCCTTTTCATCATGTTGAGCTAAAAGGGCCCCTAGGGCAACTGTTGTTGCAGAGATATATAGGATTAATGATTTCCCCACAATTGGTGGCATCAACACAGGTGGTGTAAGTAGATATTCTTTTATTTTGTTGAATGCCTGCTCGCATTTTTCATCCCATCTGAAAGCTACTCCCTTGTGAAGTAGGTGTGAATAGGAAATTTTCTTGTCTGCCAGTTGAGCTATAAATCTCTGGATGGACTAGAGTCTACCTTGCAATCCTCTTAGTTGTTTTAAAGTCTTTGGCACTTTCATTTCAAGGATTGCTTTTACCTTTGTAGGGTCCACCTCTATTCCTCTCATTGAAACTATGTATCCTAGTAGCTTTCCTGATTGTACCCCAAAGATACACTTCTTCGGATTGAGTCTAACCTTATATTGTTCGAGCCTATCAAAGATAGCACTTAGAGTTGCTATATGGTCTTGTCTCTTCTTTGATTTAGCCAGTATGTCATCTACATAATCTTCGACTATTTTATGGATCATGTCGTGGAAGATTAATGCCATGGCTCTTTGGTATGTAGCTCCTGCATTTTTCAACCCAAATGGCATTACGTTCCAGTAGTAGGTGCCCCAAGGACATGTGAATGCTGTCTTGTGTTGGTCTTCTTTTGCGATCATTATCTAATTGTACCTCGAGAAGCCATCCATTAGGGAAAGCATCTAATGTCTGATTGTCATATCCACTATCATGTCAATGTTGGGTAGTGGAAATTCATCCTTGGGACATGCTTTGTTTAGGTCTCTGAAATTAGTGCAGATGCGGATGCCCCCTTTTGGTTTTGAGACTGGTACGAGATTTGATACCCATTCTGGATAGTCTATCGGGCGTATGAAGCCAACATCTAGAAGTTTTTGCAACTCAATCTTTACAAGTAAGGCTATTTGAGGGTGCATCTTCCTTAGCTTTTTTCTGACTGGTTTTGCTCTGGGGTAAATAGCCAAATGATGTACTACCACTTCAGGGTCCAAGCTTGGCATGTCTGCATAGGTCCATGCAAAATTTACCTTTCTCTCCTTTAGGAAAGCTGCCAATAGTTCTTGTTCTTCTTCTAGGAGGGATTCTGCATAGAAGGTAATTTGTGGTTCTGATTCTATTCCTAAGTTGACTGGGTTGCACTGTTCTGCCAATATTGCTGACTTCTCCTAGTGTAGAGCAGTAGGAGGGAGATTGAATCCTTCATCCTTTGGCACCTCAAAGAGGTTTTCACCATTGGATGTATCCTTTATTTTTACTTTTTTATGGTTAGAGAGTGCCACAGTGTGGTTTTCACTCAATAACTCCAAGCTTATTCTCGATATTTTCCTTTTGCGACTGGACTCAATCGTCTCCCCATAGTATGCTTGTGTGTCTAGAGTGATATCAAATCCTACCTTGTGATCTCCACATGGAATAGTATCCCTTAGTCCCATGAATTCTGAGAGAGCCTCATCGTTTTTGAACAAGTCTAGAATTGGCGGTCCCCGTTGGTCGTGATCGATGAGTTGGGGGTACACTAAGTGGATTTGGTGGGTTTGTTGGATTGGCTCAGTGGGTGAGACACTAATCATCAGTAAGGTGGATTCTTCAAAGAGCCTAGGTAAGCCACCTATGGTGTCATCATCATCACTGCTACTACAAACATCAGTTATGTCAAATGTGAAGTTATCGAGAGGTAGGTCTGTGGACACGGGTAATCTAAGGTTAGTTGTCAAGACCCGAGGAGAGGACTTGATTGCCCTATTAGGAACACTTCTGCCACACATAGTTATACTTGGAGGGGTATAGCCAAGGCCAAGGTTCTGCATTCTTCTTTCTACAATGATGGGCTCCAACCGTCCATCACTGTTTCTTCCTAGGCTTTCATTCCTGTTATAGCCCATGCCGAACATCAGTTGTAACCCTCTATTTGTTTCCTCCATGGGTAGGGTAGGAGTGGGTCTTTCATCTTGGTACAAAGTGTTTGTGATGTCCTCCTTGTCCACATTCTCCCGACTGAGATCCCCCCAACTGTGGAATCCAGCGGGTTCCGTTCGAGTGCAAACAGGTGTTTGAATTAATTGTGGTTGCCCATGTGACCTAGGAGATTGTGGTAACTCTCCTACAACAAAAGCATTTCTCTTCATTCTATAATCACCGCATCCATTGTCTTGTATCATGTTCTTGATCTCGGATATGTCGGGGATGGCGGGTGTCTCTGTCATAGAAGTGGATGGTCCTTCATCATTTTTAGGTACTTGAGGGATCTTGTAAAACTTGGCTTCCAAGTTTTTGCAATAGGCGAAAGGTTCAGGATCCCCATATATGGTAACCTCCTCATTGATATGAGAACTTAATGCACTGATGATAGGTTGAGGCCACTGTCTTCATTCCGTGTATCCATGGGCATCCCAAGAGGATGTTGTATGGAAAATCAAGGTCAAGAACTTGACAAGTTGTTTCCATGGTTGCTGGCCCCACTTGGATGGGGATCTTGATAGTGCCCTGAGACACTCTTTCCTGGTCATCATATGCTCTTATGGTGATACTTTTGTTCTTATTGATGGAATCCTCAGCAAATCCCAATTTCTTTATAAGTTTCAGAGAACAAATATTAAGACCTGCACCACCATCTACCAGGACTCGCTTGAATTTCTTTTTATGGACTAGGACTTGGAGGTGGAGTGCGCGGTTATGAGATGGTTGCGGGGGGAAATCTTGGTCTGAAAATGTGATGAGATTCGGGGTAACGATGTTACCTACCATAGCCTGAAATTGCTTTGTGTCAAGGATGGCGGCAATGGTAGAGGTAGCTAGTGCTTCATCCAAGATCTATCTATGAGCGGCAGAGATTTTTAGTAATTCCATGATGGATATTTGTGCGGATGTTCTCTTTAGTTGGTCAATTACATTGTAATCATAGGGGACGACCTTTGTGTTGGTAATGGGGGTCTTAGCAAGTTCCCCAACAATGGTAACTTTTCTGCCTCGTGTGGTGACTCCACAGTCATTGTTGGCTCCCTTGATATTTATGACAGTGACCAACTCATCGACACATCCGACTATCTCCTCGTATACTAGATTAGCACTAGCATACTTTTGTTTACCCTTATTATTCCCTTGGTTATTTCCCTGATTATGATTTGGCATCGGATTCGTGTAGATTTTTAGGTCTTGGTTTTCGGTCGGCTGCTCGATGTTGATGACCTTATCCTCGATGAGGTCTTGGATGATATTCTTGAGTCTCATGTAGTTGGCAGTGGTGTGTCCTTTGAATTTGTGAAAATCACACAGGAGATTCTCGTTGTACCACGGCGGTTTGGTCATGGGCTCTGTGTATTGTTTGGAGTTAGAGATTTTGATTAGGTTTTCTTTGACCAATTTCTTCATGACAGACTCAATCGATTCGCCAAGGGCTGTGAACTTCCTCTTGGGGGGAAACTTGTTGTGGGGAGGTGGTCCTCCTTGATTACCCACATTGTTGACTTGGTTGGTGGAAGGTGGTTGTGACTATGCTACTATGACATTAGCTTGCACATTGTTGTGGTTATGAGTTTGCGGTTGATGATGATTTTGGGTATTTTTTTTAGGAGCACTGATGACTACCTTAGCATCGACCACGTCGTCGTTCATGATATTTTTGTTCCTCGACCATGTTCGAGGTTTATCATTGTAGTTGTTGGACGGGCGGTTATCCTACGGTGGAGTGAGTGTAGGTGCGCATCCTTGTGCAGTAAGGGCTCTTTCGATGTTGAGCGCCTTTGGAATTAGTTGATCGTAAGATGCGATGCACTGCATTTTTAGGTAAAATGCCAAGTTTTCATCC
Organism: Sequoiadendron giganteum; assembly: GCA_007115665.2. Classification (NCBI taxonomy): domain Eukaryota; kingdom Viridiplantae; phylum Streptophyta; class Pinopsida; order Cupressales; family Cupressaceae; genus Sequoiadendron; species Sequoiadendron giganteum. Next base: position 26,203,534 of record CM021102.1, read on the forward strand.
AGGTTGGCTATTATGGTGCAAACTTGTTGTTCCTCGGGCATGGTCCGCTTGCTCTGATTGGCCTTGGATCACCATCTTTGCAAGAAGGATGCAAATAACTCTCCTCTTCTTTGTTTGAGTGTTGATGTATCTTCTAAACTGACATCCGCACCCATATTAAAAGTGTAATTTTTAAGGAAAGCCTCCACAATTTCCTCGAATGTTTTAATGCCCGTAGGTAGGCGAGAAAACCATTCCATAGCTGGACCAGTCAGGCTTCAGGGGAAGAGCCACATTAAATATGTGTCATCATATGCGACTTCCATGCAGTGCACCTAAAATTCCCTGACGTGGTTTTTAGGGTTGCCCGTTCCATTGTATTTATCAAATTTTGGGATCTCGAATCCCTTTGGAAATGATACCATGGTGAGACTTCTATCGAATGGATAAGGGCACAAGTTGCCTAGTGTCCTTGTGGTTTTTCCTACTTGCAAGTCCAACACCTACTACGAAAGTAGTTTGATTTGTGTTGCGACATCCTTGCTTGGGTCGGGGGGTGGGATGAATGAGTGGTGAGGTGTTGGAGGTGTTTGATGGGTGGGGAGCGTACTGGTCAGTGTTTGCTATGAGCTTGGTTGTGCATTTAGGGGTTGTTGGTAAGCTTGCATTTGTGCCAACAACGCTTGTCATTGATCTTGCTGTTATTGTTCCAATAGCGCTTGCTATTGGTCCATCTGCTATTGTTCCCATGAAGCCTGTTGTTGGTCAAGTTGCTGTTGAGCTAGTAACGCTTGTTGTTGGTCTAGCTGTTGTTGCGCGAACAATGCTTGTTGTTGGTCAAGCTGCTATTGTGCCAATAAAGCTTGTTTTTTAGCTTGGTGCTGTGCCTGAAAGTCTTACAGGGCTTGTTGGTAGGCTTACAGGTGGATTGCTTGCAATTGCGCTTGGTATTGAGCTTGTGTCTTTTGTTGGGCTTGAGCTTGAGCTTGAGCTTGGGCTTGAGCTTGTGCTTGGGCTTGTGCTTGAGCTTGAGCTTGTGCTTGGGCTTGGGCTTGTGCTTGGGCTTGCGCTTGAGCTTGAGCTTGTGCTTGAGCTTGTTGTTTTTGGAGTGCCTTTTGGCGGGCAGCTTGTTGTGCATTTTGCAACATGATGGAGAATGAATTGGTCGTGTTGTGCTTTGGTGGTGGGATTGGTGGTAGGGTAGGAATCATACCAACTATCATGGTGGGTGGAGGGATTGTGGTTGTGATTATGATTTGGGTTGTTGGAGGGGTGTTTGAGATAATTGGTCCTTGATGGGGCATGCTTTGGGAGACTTGAGGACCAATAGATGCATTAACCATGGTGATAGGAATAGCTATGATTTGTTGTGAAGATATGGGCAAAAGCAGTGGGTTCAAAGTGGTGGTTGGATTGCTTGGATTGGCAAAATTTTTGATGGGTAACGGTGGAAGACCTATTCCAAGAGGTGATGTGGATGTGAACGGAAGCGGGGGAAAGGATGATGCACCTATTTGGAAAGAGAAAGGATTGATAGCTTCCGTCGTTCCAAGCAAACCAACTTCCTCATGCGGTGGGGGAGTTGTTATGTTCAATTGATAAGCTGGTGTGGCGTGAAATGAGGATGAACCAGCGGGATTATGAAATGTGAGTGGGACGTAAGGGTGAGATGAGTTTTCCAGAATAAATGTAGGGGTGATGATTGCTTCTTCATTAGCCCCAAGGTGGTGTTCTTGAAATTCTTGGAACATGGCACTCCCCTTGTTCACAATCGGGGAGGTTGGTGTGATGATTGAGGTGGTGCAAGGTACTTCTTGATTGATGTTTGACAATGGAGATGCAATTGGACTAGTGCTTGTGTTAAGGTTGGGAGGGGGCATGCCCCCTCCTCTTTCCATTGAATTTATGTATTTGAACATAGCACTAACAATTTTGTGGTTCTCAGGATTTTGAATCATTTCCATGATTTCATTTGGTGTCATCCCCATACCTTCATTTGTGTCATCCTCTTGATGACTCTCCTCTTGAGGATTTTGTGAAGATAAGGGAGAGTTGCTTGGGGGATTGTTTGATCCTACTAGGTTCACTTCGGTATTTAGATGACTCATGTCCATAGAAGCTGATATTTCTCTGATATTCTCCATGTCCTTCTTGTGTTGAGATCTTATTTGGACCATAAAAAATAGGGATTTGTTCGATCCTAATCCTTTAGGTCCAAAAGAGAAGAACTAGGGAAGCTAAAAGATCAAAGATGGTGATGATGGTGATGGGTTAAAATGGATGGGAGGAGTGAATGAAACCTTTGGAAAACTTTTTGAATGTATGTGCTAAACTTTGAAAGGGCTTTTGATTTGATTTGATTGTGATAATTTGACTAGATGCGTTAAGTCAAACAAGATTGTTATGAAGTTGTTTTCCCTAGGAAGTTGTGTTATCATAAGGGAACTTGCACAAAGTGGATGAATTGACAAAGTGTGTTATGCCAATGTTTTGGAGAACTAATAGACTTTAAGAAGTTGTGTTATCTCAAAGAAAATTTGTTCAATGGTTTGAGACTAAGTTGGCTAAGTGTGTTAAGCCAAGGTATGATGATGTTGATTTAGCCCCCTAAGTTTAGCGTGATGATTGATTCTAGAGCTCTCAAAAGGTTTGATGATGAAATGAGACTTGATCTGATGGAGGAATGAATGAGAATGAAAAAATTGATCTTAAACCTTAACCTACATGTGACTCTTTCTAGAAAACCTCGGTATTGAAGAACATGCTAGACTTTTTATGGAAGAAATGCAAACCTTTGAAAAAGTTCAGGATTTTGCTGACAATAAAATGCATACAATGTGGGATTGTTCCTTGAGGCTTTTCTGTAAAAGTTATAAACCAATCTTTCCCTAAATTCGAAAAGTCTCTCAAGACGCTCCTCATGAGCTTTTAGACTAAGCTTTTTGAACTTTGGCTTTGGGATTTTGATCTTGCGGGAAATCATGTTAGAAAACACATGTGTAATCCAATTTGTCTCTTTATCTTGGTTAAATGAGGTTCTTTTTATCCAAGACACTTGCTTGCTTAAGTTTTCAACTATATGTCTAGTGTCCCATTCTCTTTCTCATCCCACAATGTCCTTTATGTGGAAATCGAGGAAAATAGGGCAAAAGTTCCTTATGTTTATCCTTATTGGAAACAAATGATGGTAGAATTTGCACACTTAGAAACCTCTAAGAATGTGATTCCCAGGGAAAGCAAGAGTGGGAAAGTTCATCAATAGGTATTTGTTTCCCACAAGGTGTTTGAAATTTCAAGGTTTTTGTGTATGTTTGTTTTCCAAATGTTTTCAAGATCAAGCAATGTGTTCTTCCAAGGACTTTTACACTCCTAGGTTGATGAGACAATACCTTGTTGGGTTTCCACTTGGATAAATCCAGCTGCGCATATCTTATGCGAATGGCTAAATGCTTGACCACACTAGCTCCCCTCCACGACACTCACTTATTCGGGTCAGCCAAGCATTAGTGCCTATGAATCTCCCATGGCATACTTTCCATTTCCACAACAAGACCGCATGTTACGTGGGGTGGCTTCAAAGGACATAACCTTTTGCACCAACAAGATAGACAAGGTTTTGGCCCTTTTCTAAACAAGGGGTTCTAATTCAGGCATTTCGTTCATGGGGGATTATCCAACATCGGCGAGAGTCCATTGCTGTCCATCTCGTCGAAATAATCCTCGTGATATTGGCCTTTGTTCCAATATCCACACTTATATACCGGTTGGAAGTCACTTGGCTTTAGCATGTTCCTGGTTGGGTCATTCGCTTGGGTGATTACTTTTTCCCACAAGGCAGGCCCTCTAAGTTAACAAAAGCGAGCTAACATATCTCATTGTTCACACAACCTTTGTTGAAAAACAAAGGGGAGAACCTCCGCAATATATCATGCTCACACTCACATGTTTTGTTCAATTTTAAAATGCCCAAATTGAAGTGTGGAGGCAATATTTTTGACAACTTAATATCATAAAAAAAACTTTTGATTCTCAAGATCGCCGTGAGGCACGAGAGAAGCGCATATGTCTTTTTGATGATATTACTTTGTGAAAAAGATTGCAAAATATGACAAATAGTTGTTCATTTTAAGTCCAAAAAGCAGTGATGAATTCGTTTTAAGCACCAAAATCCAAGTGTGAAGGTTGCCTTGTTCAATTTTAAGTCCAAATTGAAATCTAGTAAATGTCTAAGGTTCTTTTTAACCAACTTTGAAAAGACCAAGTCAAGTGGTTGATTTTAAACCCAAAAGGAAATGTGATGGTTTAAAACAGAAAAAAAGGGTAGTGAATTGAAGCTCTAAGATTTAAAAGAAGCATTAAAAAATGCTTTTTCCAAGTCTTGATTTCAAAAAAAATATCTCCAACTCCACTCCATTCGCCTTCGTTTTCGTTTGATGTCAACCTTCAACTTCAATCTTGATGTCAAGCTGCAAAAATGTCTATTCTATGGTGGATTGGTGCTCTTTGAGTATGTGAAAGAGTCCTTTCCCAATCCTTGATAAGCTTAGTGAGATAGACAATGAGATGCTTGAACTCAGGTTGCCTATAGTGTAGATGCTTTTAAATGTGGCTGTTGTAGAAATGAGAGAAAATGCCTTGCATTTATAGGAGAAGCTGAGAGAATAGAGGCCAAGATTAGGCAATGTGGGAATAAATCCCATCCAATAGGATAGAGACACTTGTCATAATGGGATTGGCCAAAGCTTGTGCAAGTTTTGGCCAATGTGCCCATTCAAATTTGAAAAATGTCAATAAATGCATGTTGTTGAGGGTTTTGAGGGGAATTATCTTTGTCCAAAAAAATCAAAGATGAGAGTTATTGAGGGAAAATAAGTCTTTTTAATAAATCAAATAAATTGATTTATTGATGCAAGTGGGTGAATCTAGAAGATTCTTGTAGTTAGGATTAAATTAATCATGATTTGATTAATCTAATAGGTGATCAATGTGATATGACATTTGATTTTAGAATTTTGCATTTCTTTTAAAATCAAATGAGAGGAAATGAGATTTGATCATTTAATTTAATATTGGTGACTAAATTAATAGACCTTAGGAGATTTATGATTTAATTAAATAAAACTTGATTTATTTAATTAAAAGATGAATATTGACAATAATGTCAAATCTGCATGTCTACAACTGGTATTTGCAGCCCAGAAATTCAGACACTACATGCTAGCTCATCAAATCAAGCTGATTGCCAAGATAGATCCCCTGAAATATCTATTGTCAAAAACAATGCTTATAGGTAGAATGGCTAAATGGGTAATGATATTATCTGAGCATGACATTGAATATGTCGAGAGAAAGGAAATCAAAGGACAAGTTATTGCGGACCAGCTAGTAGAGGCTCCTCTCTACACAGACAACCCACTTGTATCAGAATTTCTAGATGAGTCCCTTTTCAATCTCGGTGCAGCCAACCACTAGAAACTATACTTTGACGGTTCCCACATGTAGCATGGATCAGGAGTGGGTGTATTCTTCATCACCCCACAAGGGGATTGCATACCGAGGTCTTATAAGTTCGCATTCCCCTATATGAGCAACATTGCAGAATACGAGGCTTTAACCATAGGTCTTAGAATTGCAGCACAATGGAAAATTATGGCATTAAAGGTCTATGGAGACTCACAGCTTATCATTAACCAAGTCAACAGTGAATATCAAACAAAAGATGATAAGCTCGCACCATACAAAAAGGTAGTAGAAAGCCTCAAGGAATCATTCATTGACATCACCTTTGAGCAAATACCGAGGGAAAACAATAGAGCAGTTGATGCAATGGCAATGATCGGATCCTTGTTAGATATCCCTCGCAACATCTCGAAACATGAATTCCTCATAGAGTAGCTTCTTGTACCAACTTTTGAGGTACCAGAGTCAGAATACGTGTGCGAACTCGTTGGTCCCAGTGATCTTTGGTACCATGACATCTACACCTACCTAAGGTTAGGAATCCTCCCAACTGACATCACCCCAAACCTAAAGCAAACCTTTGTCAAAAGGACCTTACGATTCATCATCCTAGGAGAGACCCTCTTCCGTAGAAGCATCAATGGAACCCTGTTACATTGCTTAAAACCTGAGGAAGCCTTGACTACTCTAACTGAGGTACACAATGGCACTTGCGATTTGCACTCGAGTGGTATGACTTTGGCTAAGAAGTTGCTGAGAACCAGGTACTATTGGCCGACAATGGAAAGAGAGGCACACGACTTTGTCAGAAATTGTCTACAATGCCAACAACATGGAGACCTCATTCATGCACTAGCTCAAGAATTACATCCTATAGTTACACCTTGGCCCTTTTCCCAATGGGGGCTCGATCTCATAGGTAAAATCTCACCCACCTCATCCAATGGCCAAAGTTCATTATCATCGCCACCAAATATTTCACAAAGTGGGTCGAAGCAATTCCCATGACCTACATCACAGGTAAACAGATATCCAAATTCATCCTGAACTACCTCATTTTCCAATATGGTGTTCCTTAATCCATTATTTCTGATAATGGGACACCCTTCAAAAATTAGGATGTCCGTGATTTGTGTGAAAAGTTCAAAATCCAACACCGTTTTTCCACCCCATACTATCCACAAGGCAATGGCCAAGCAGAAGCTATGAATAAAACCATTCTGAAAATCCTCAAGAAAATAGTCAATGACTCTGGTCGTGACTGGAATCTACAATTATATCCCACCTTATGGGCCTACCGCACTAGCATCCATACGCCAACAGGCGCCACCCCATTCTCCCTGGTCTACGGATCAGAAGCCATACTCCCGATTGAGATCGAGCTCCCATCACTAAGGATATCACTACAAAACCTCATCACGAATGAAAAATATAGGGTTACAAGACTAAATAAGCTGGAATTACTAGATGAATGATGCATGGATGCCCTAAATCATCTACAAGTCTACCAGAATCGCCTGAAATGGAGCTACAACAAGAAGATCAGGCAACACACTTTCCAAGTTGGTGACCTTGTGTTGAAAGAAAACCAAAAAATGTGCCAAACTCGAATACAAAAGGAAAGTTTGAGCCTAATTGGTTGGGACCCTTCATCATCACTGTAAGCTACAAGTCAGTGGCATATCAGCTATCAACACCAGAAGGTGAGCCTCTGCAAGAGCCCATGAATAGCTCTCACCTCAAAAAATTTTATGCCTAAATCTTGCAAGGTATAAAACCAAAAAATACAAAAACAATCAGAAAAAGTCCTGAAAAAATGGTTACCTTGATGAAAACCTGGCAAACAGGTGTCTTGGCGACAACAAATTTTTTTTTCAAAAATACAAAAATTCCAAAAAATTAGAAAAAGGATTGAAAATAGTAAAGAGAAAAAATTGTCCTCTAGTGAGAACCACTTTGGTGGTGCTTCAGACAAGTACCTTGGTGAAAACTTAGCAAATAGGCGCCAAATGTAAATAAAGCGCTCCCCATCCACCAAGATCTGCACGACTCACTCATTCCATCACATCTCAATAAATCATCCATCCACCCATCCACTCACATCCATACCATAGCCTAAGCTAATTCCCATATCATATTCCACCATAGTACTACTTGGCATATTCCTAAGGTCAGTTCGTCTAGCCTTCATCGAAGTAGTCTATCACACCATGCTAGGGGCATGTTCCCACATGCATTGGATAGGATTCGTGTATATTCTCATGATCTTCTTCAAAATTCATCAAAAAATCCAAAAACATTCAAAAATTCATCAAAAATTCAAAAACATGTCGAAATATCAGAAAATCTTGAAAAATTCATCATTGAGTTTTGTCAGTATTTCACCTTGTCGAACTACGTCGTCTCTGAGCTTGAACGTAGGCAAGGTTGATCTTTGATCATCCCCCGAGACATCTAGGTCAGCCCTTTAGGCGTCCATCGCAGGGGCATTCATTTGTCCATCCAGTTTACATTTTAGGATTTTAGGCGTCCGTTGCAATGACATCTGTCTACCCATCTAGTTAGGCGTCCGTTGCAGAGGCATTTGTTTGTCCATCTTTTTCACATTTTAGGATTTTAGGCATTTGTTGGAATGGCAATCTGTTTTCCCATCTATCTCATTAGTAGTCAAGTCAATTGGAGTTTGAACTACGTCATCTTTGAGCTTGAACATAGGCAAGGTTGATCTTTGATCATCCCCCGAGATAGTTAGGGTCAGTCCTTAGGTGTTCGTCACAATGGAAATCCATTTGCCCATCTATCTTTTCATTAAGTCAAGTTTGTCATCAGTCGAACTACGTGGTCTTTGTGTGTATAATGTAGGCAAGGCTAATCCATGGATGAGCTCCCAAGACCCCTAGGATAGGTCTTTAAGTTAGTCTATTCGTCGTAAATCTGGAAAATACCAAAAACATTAAAAAAATGTGAAAATACCAAAAATAGCCTCAAAACATTTGAAAAACCCAAAATGGTGCATCCATTTCATCTCGCTTTCACCCGTGATTGTCATCACTCATAATAAAATCAATCATCGCTTTCACCCTTTGATGAGTTAGTTAGAAGCAAGTCTAGTAGGTTTAAAAGTGAACACTCTAATCGTCAGAGTCTTGAAGGTCTAAGTCAGTAAGCAAGCAAGTTGGTCATCTCGGAGTATCGGTAGCTTATCACCCAAATCAGTCCCATCAAAACCCTGATCACAACATGTCATAGGATGAAGCTTTTCTGTGATGGACATAAGCATCAGGTACCCCTCATAGTAGTTAGTCTTTGCTAAGCGGTATGAAGAACATTAGCTTGTTTGGTCTTTTATTGACTTATCTTATTTTGCACTCATTCCAAGGACCTCTCCATGATGCCTAAACAAAATAGGTTTAGAGAGAAAGGAATGGGGCAATGATCATTATGTTTTTATCTGCTGCGCTTGTGGGATACATTTGTAAAATAAATTAGTCATATATATTTTGTTTGGTTTGTAGGGAGGATGTTTTAGGTATCTTGTTGACCACATAGGAAAGCTTTCTTTTCTATGTTTTGGTCCGAGATGTTTAAAATGTCTAAACTACATCCTGAATGAAAGTATGTATGTTAAGTGTGAATAAGAATGCTCCTATCTGATTATCGAGTCAAATTCCATCACACTAGGTACAACGCCATCCTGGTCCTTTATACCTTGATGCATCGTACCTAGGTGTGTTATCAAACATAATGCAATTGACCTTTTGAAAATCCTAATTCCTAGCAATGCAAATCACCATCACCATCATAACTAAATTCTACAATTCTTCTATTATCTTTCCACACTAACATGGCATCATAACAGTAATCAAAGCATCGCCCATGCATACATCCTGCATCCACATGATCATTAGCATTAGGACACATTGCATCATATCATTATCTTAAGTTATGAAGAATAATATAAATTTGTTATTCTAAACAACTTAAGAAAAGCGTTGCATCATACATAATCATTTGCATCCATTGCCATTTGCATATCATTACACCATCATTAACATACACTACATCCATAAAGCACGAAAAATATACAAAAAGAAATGCATCCATTACATACATCACCATCACATAAGCGTAAGAATAGAAACATCCCATAGCATCATATATTTGCATATTATATAGCTACATATCATACATGTGCACCATACATATCATAAAAGGGCGAATCATCTCATATATATCATCAAAATATATTGTTATGATACAAATCAGATTAGGTGTACATATAATACAATAAGGCCAAAATACTGCAACCCGCATATCAAAAAATGAAGCAATCTGTCCTGTGATCAAAAGGGGGGCTGGCCCTACTGGCTGCAGCCCTCCCCATCCTGTCACTCACCATGATCCTTTGCCAGCTGCCTCCCTGTCTGTTGGGAAAAGTCTGGCACTTTGCTGCCTAATGGTACTACCTGTCGGTAATGCTGTTGATAGTACTTGGTCTCTCTGATAGCATCTCTATAATCTCAGATATCAACTGATTGGCCTCGGGATGTGGAAGCAGCAATCTCTAACTGCCTCTATCGGCCCATCTCCTGATCCCTCTCGGATCGTGCCAAGTCTCTCTCTACTGTAACTATAGCAACCTGGTATCAGGCCTCATCCCACTCAGCTATCAGAACCTGTATCTGGACCTATAGTTGCTGAATCAATATATTGTGGGGGCTTGGTTGTCCAACTGCCTGTCCTACTGGTTGCCTTGCTGACTACCTTGCTGGCTATTCGGCTACTTGCCCTGCTAGCTGCCCTACCAGCTATACTATTGGATACTGTTGTGGGCCTACCTATGGCTGACCCTCCTGTCTTGCTGGCTGCACTGGTGGCACACCTCCCTGGCCCCTGACTACTGACCTACCTCTCAGCTGATGATGTCGAAGCACTGTCTCGGGAACTGTCAGTCTCACTGGCAGCCTGAACCATGCCCTATATGCTAGAGTCACCCCTGCATATGTTGGCCCCTAATCATATACCCATAGCCGAGCCACCAACTGCCTAAATGAGGTCACTACATCATCTACTGGAATGGGTGGTCCCCATGCTATCTCCTTTGCCGTACGAGCAAAGATGGCCATATATTGAGCATCGGGTATATCCAGCACCTCCCCGAACTTCCTGGCCACTTTTTCTGGAAGGTACCTCTCTACCATGGAATGCTCTCGACCCTGCATGAATTTTTCCTGATGAGCAAAGAAGAGCTGCTCTGCATCATCCATCCACGGGCCTATACCCATATATGGTCTCCAGATAAATAATATCATCTCATCCAGAACCCGCCGCCAATGGGCTATGCAATCTATGGCCATATGGGTAAAGTGAAACTATACCCCACCATACCGCCATACCATAGGATCATCAATATCTGTATCAACTAGAATGACAACGGGTGAAGCACTGGAATCCGCTCAAATGCCCAAACATGCAAAAGAGTCAATCCAACCCCAAGAGCCTGACCCTCTAAGTAAGCAAACTCATGTAAATCTTGGTACAAGGAGGCTAGCAGTACTGGTCCCCAAGCATAGCACACCCGGTGAGCGCACATCTACTGCCATGCTATCCCCAACCCAAACTGAAATATCGATCGCTCCGATCAAGAGCTACAAGGCCAGAAATAATGGTAGCCACAATCAGATTGTAAGTAGGCACTATACCTCGGTACCTCTCCAAATCTATCTGACCATCGCAAAGCATGAGCTCCTCCACACCTATGACACCGAAGCAGGCATCCCTACCCTCCTCCAAATCTTAAATCACTCGTTCTCCATGAATGGGCAGTTGCAGGATGCACCAAACATCCTCGAGAGTAATAGTAGCTTTGCCAATAGGAAGATGAAAAGACGATGTCTCGCTGTGCCACCGCTCAGCCAAGGCATGCATCATACCCAGATGTGCTCGAATATGAGGAACATAAGCAACAAACCACATGCCGAGCATCCCAAGCTGCTCCTGAAGAAATATGTGCATATCATGCAATCTCTCAAAAACCGACCATCGGTGCTCCCTCGAATGAATGACCTCATGCCTCTCCTGCACAAGGAAAAGTGCCGCATCAGCCTCCCTAGAAAAAATCTAGTGTCCATATTGCCTTTATCTTTTGAAACAGCAAAAGCAGTGCTATTTGCAAAAGCGGTGCAGTTTGTAATTTCCTAAACAGTGCCGCACGACGGACTTAGATAGCTAAATGTCCCAAATTGACCTGCGCGACGTAGTTTGTGGAAGCGGCCAACTCTGATGACCAAAATCCCTAAATGACAAACTGGCCTGCGTGGTGCTCTATGCACACATGGTCCTATATAGGACCATGCGAGCCTGTTTGTGACTTTTTCGCGGTGCAATATCGCGCCATGCCGACTCAACCGTACATAAACCCTAATAAATGCACAAATAATGAGAAACATAAAGGTCAGATAGGGGTACATACCATAGGTCCTGCGGCGACTAGTCGCTGATATACTCGTACCTGCTCTGACACATGTAGAGGAAGCTATCGTTACACCATTTTCTCTAAGACTCAGAGCTCAAATGTCAAATTTTTCAAGGTTAAGAATGCAAATGTATTGAAAGTGACCCCTCGAGGTCTATTTAAGCTTGAAAATTAGGGTTTTTTGACCTAATTTGACCTTCCAACAAGGTTTTTGGTCCCCCAAACCTATTTTCATCCAACTGAGAGTCATTCTGCATCCCTTTTGGCATTTTGGTCCATCTTTCTGGCATTCTAGGACATTTCTAGCCTGTCGGGCACCTTGTCATCTTTTTTTTCGTGAGATCATCCAAAAAATCAAAATTTTCGTCTGATCTCTCGAGGGAGCAATATCCAGCAATATCCTTCTACTAGGGCAGTATTGGGGCATCTAAAAAAATTCAAAAAAATCCTGGACCGTTGATCACAACAGTTTATTCTTTGAAACAATGCAACGAGTACATTGCTTCAAAGAGAGGCAAAATATAGACATGGAAAATGTACAAGTTCATTTTGGCACACCTGATCTCGATTACTAACAACATTTCCTCCTAAATCATATCCTCAACATTTCATCACATTTTATCTCTTAATTTAATAAATCATTATTTATTGAATTAAGTCTTCTTCTTGAGGGGATTAAATTAATCAATTTAATTTAATTAACCTTACATCCTTGTTTAATTAAATAAATCATTTTATTTGATTAAAGTTTCTAAAGTCTTCTTATTAAATTAAATAATTAAAACCTTATTTGATTTAATCTAACATGTTCCTTCTTGATTAAATAAATCAAATCATTTATTTAATAAATCCCTTCCTATCAATTTGATTTAAATCAATTCACAAATTTAAGTCTAAATTGTCACATCATCTAAACCTTCATTAAATTAATCAAAACCATGATTAAGTTAATCCATTTCATTAAAATTCTCTAGAGAATGCAAGTTGCACAATAAATCAAATACTTTGATTTATTAATTCATCTATTTTCCCTCACAAAGCATCAAAAGGGAATATTTCCTCATTTGAATTCAAAAAGGCCAAGTGGACTTGGTCCTTCCAACAAGGCATTTAAGGCCTCTTACATGTCCTTAGCCTTGAGCCAAGTGACATTAACTCCATTTCCTTTCCCTCTTCAACAAGTCAACTCACACTTCAAATTCAAATTTATGCATTTATCATGCACATTGGCCAAAATGTGCTCATTCCTCATCCAATCACATGTGGACAAGTGGCACAATGCCATTGGATTATCTTTTGTCCCAGATTGTTTAATATTGCTCACTTATTCCAAATAAAAGTCTATAAATTGGAGACTTCTCTCCTCATTTTCTCATCCACAATCTTCATGCAAAGTTACTCTCTTCAATTGAGATCTAATTTTGCTCATTTCATCTAAACACACATCATTTTCATATTTGCATCAAGGTTATGCTCAAATCTCTTTGGAGATTTGACCATTTCTAGATTAACTCACATTGCAACTTAGGAATTGGGAAAGGGCCAATTACAACATTTCATTGGCACCAATTCCCCCATGGGATCATCAATCTACTGGCTAAATTAGGATTTTCTTTTTATGATTATTTCGAGTTTTTATTCTTCATTTCCTAGTAGTAGTTTAAATAGGTAGATTCATGGGGAATCTCTCATGCTTGTGTACATGCATTTGATCTAACATCTAACCATGTTTGTTTCTCTTGTGCATTTATAGGTTTAGGGGTTCACAGAGGGAATGATTGGCATAGGTTACAATCCAAGACTTGAAACCCTAGCCTTTTGGATAAAGAAAAAAAGAACAAAAAACCAAGATTGCTTGATGTTTCAAAATAAATGAGAGGGATTTCCATGGTAAATGCACTTCAAGAAACATTAGCATTGGAGGAAATTACTATGAAAATGCACTAAAAAATGTTTACTAGGGATGCAGTTAAAGTTATGGATCTTAGATTGGTAGAATATGAGAAAGCACAAACTAATTTGAATGATGAAGTGATAGGTTATTCATATAAAATGTGAAATTGAAACAGCAGTTGAAGGGAGAAGGTCCTTACCAAAGCATAGAATTAACAATATACCAGCCCCCTACCATCCAGACTAATACAAGTGTAATCACTGTTGAACAAGTTAATGTGCTAAAATAAGAAAATGAGAAGTTGAAAAAGAGTAATGAAGAAGAAAAGGAAAGAGAAAAGAGAGAAACCCTTAAGGTATTGGAACAAATCTTGGAGCATAGGGTTAAACTAATTATGGAAAAATTGGAATATGTGTATGAATGTTATGTCTCCTTCTCATAAGCATTTGATTAGATAAAGGCCCATGTACCTATATTGGATCCCTTATTCAAGAAATGGCAACTTGTACATCACACCTTAATGACTTTGTGTAGAATTTTACAAAGGAGTGTTGAGGCCCCCGCAACTTTAAATCCTATTGAGAAAATGGTCTGAATGGTCACAAATGAATGCCAATACATGTTTGTAGAAGACCAAAAGATCAAGGCAAGAATGGATTCATTTCACATGCTAAAGAAGTGGTTTGTGCCTAAGATACTAAGGGATGATGATCAACTAAAAGGATCCAGGATTGGTCAGATGATTTTAGAAAAATTATTCCCAAGTGCCTCACTAATATACAAAAAGATGGTGACATAAATATTCATAGCCTCAATCTAACCTTGGATGGAATAATTGCACTGGATGTTGGGTACTCAAAATTCATCACAAATACCAAAGGGTTATTGGATAGCAGACGTAAGTTTCACTTGGATAACACACAAAAACTCCAGGAGTAAAAATGGCCTCGTGATTACATGGTGTACCAATGGGAGCAGACATATCTAGCTCCCTTAAAAGAATAGGCCTTATAGTGAAGTGCCAAGCCTTGCAGATACTATCATGGAGAAAGGACCTTGCCAGATCTGAATGATCACGGGAACCTTATGATGAGTAACTAACTTTCGTATCTCGCGAGTGCTATGGACTTCAACATCTGATAAATTATCTTCACTTCTCATCTTTCATTTCTTTTAAATTTTTATGTAATCCTATGTAAACAACGATAATTAATACTTTTTTATTTATGTTAAAAGTGGGTAACTGAGAAGAAACTTTTTAACATGTCAATCAAGACAATTTTTTTAAACGTATTGTAAAATACTTTTGAAGATCAATAGAATGAAGTTATAATTGGTGGCTGAATTCTAGTTTCAATTGTTTGTTGAAGTGAATTAATGAATGTTATCTTGCCATCTCCAGTTTGATCTTTCCTTGTTATTTAAATAAATATATCAAGGGTATATCTAGTTTATCAAAAAAAAATTCCGTCAAACAATTCATTTTGTACTACATTTTGGTGTCAAATCTTTGGTAATTATGGTTAGTTTCATCACATTCAAATTTTGAATTCTAGGAAATTATATAGTAAATAAATTGATGGTTGTTTGGATAGTGAAATTAGCTCTCTTAGAAATTAATTGAAATATGTTGTCTTGAAATATCTAGGAGGATTATTTTAATTAAAGAGGATTTTGTGGTTATTTTTCTAACAATGATTTTACAGTGCCACTAGCTTGCTATTTTAATTAAGATACAAGTCATGATCAAAGTAAAGAACATACCAAGAAAATGGAACTCTACTCCAAACCCTCAACCTCACTTAGTTTTTAGTCTACACACATGGGGATATTAAGGAAGTTGCTAAAAAATTAATATATATCATTTGTTGTTTGTGAAGGATAATCCTGTGAGATCCAATATGGCAGTAGGTCAATATCCAATTTCTTTTTTGCTATTATTGAACGAGTTTAGGGTGTTGTAAAAACCAAGATGTTATACTTTAAAACATCAGAGTTTATAGTTATGGCAACTGATACAGATCCTCCTGCCATTCTCAATCCTTTGATTTCATTGGCCAAAGATAAGGTACTAATCTTTTCTCTCTCCTTGTACCATTTTAAATTTTGACATTATTGCAACCTTTTAAGATGTCAGATGGCATTGCAATATTTTTAGGTTAACTCCATGTGCCATGCAATACTTGAATCATTCCTTAATTTGTGAGAGGCTTTCCTTCATTCACCTTTGGTATGTTTCAACCGTTCAATGACAATCTTTACATCATGTAGATGTTGCAAAGGTGGATTGAAGGGATCAAAACCAATAAAATGAACACAATTTGATTCTTATTGTATAGGGCAGTAATCACATGGGTAAAATGGTGGGATTGAAACTAATCAAATGATGTTTGACATAGTACAAAACCCTTTTAAATGTAAATTTTTCCCATGATCAAATCCCTTGACTTGCTACCGTTTTTTCTAATTTTGATGAATTGTAAGAGAATAAACCTAATTAACTTGCACAGGAACATCAATTTTTTTGACTTATACTAATGATGAGTTTGAACCATTTGGTGATGCTTCTGTGTATTTGTTCAACTAGTTGTTTTCTTGCAAGTTTATAGGATTCCTTAAGTTTTGTTATTAATCATTAGTTTTAAAATTACTGTTGCAAAAAGTACCTTATGTGTTTGTGCCTTCAAAAGTTGAATTGGGTGGTGCATGTAAAGTGAATGGGGAAGATGATGTCACAGTTGGGAAACTTGCTGTGAAACATCAAGTTAGTAATTTTTGGATGTTAACGATTCCCAATTGGATATCAAAAAAATTTTCTCATCAACTTAATTTGGAATTTAAGTATATATGGATTCTTTAATGGTGCATGTCTTTACTGAGACAACACATGAACTAGGGTTGATATTTTTGTTGTCCAAGTGTGATGGCATTCTTGGGCTTGGTTTCTAGGAAATTCCTGTTGATAATGCTTTTCCAGTCTGGTTAGTGTTGATAGCCTTCATTCTATAATATGTCAACTTCATTCTATAATATGAGCGTATCACCTTTCTTAAATTTTGAATAAGGTTCTAAAATTAAGGGTTCAATATGCATATTTCAGGCCTATGTTGAACACTCTGTTTAAGGCATTTGTTGACAAGGCTATAGTTTATTAATTGATTTATCTTTTTGTTGTGTTTGGACTTTCTTTTGTAAACATTCAACATACAATACACTTTTATTCTTTCTGAATTGAGAGCAATATTAATTTTGTTGGTTGTATTGAGGCACAACTTCATTAATGGCAGAAAGGGTAGCACCCTATTGCTCATATCAAATGGCACATTGCATATAAAGGAGGAAATATTCTATCTGGGTTATTGTTGACTACGTTGAAGGTCGAGAGAGCTTCATATATGGGACATGATCAACACTCTCCTTGGATTCTACATGTTACAACTTGCTCTAGGAAGATTTCCCACATTGTAGAAGTTTTAAGAGATGAAAGTGGTATGTGCTTGCATAGAAGGGCTTCAAGCATGTGTTTCCATTATTGAAAAAGTCTTTTGGAGAAGTTTCTTTCTTGCAATCATTTCTCTGCAATATTGTAACTTAGATTTTTAGTCTTATGACTCAAAATAACAATTGTAATACTCCATTTGTAAGTTGCAACTAGAAAACCTTTCTTTTATTAATAAAGTTCACCGGTTTTTCCTTCTTAATGGCTATCTTATTGTGTGCAATTGATTATTGATGTGTATTTCTATGTTTTATGCTTAAATCCTCAAATATCAGTTAATTAAAATGACTAAATATACTACTAATTGACATCAATTAATAATTAAATTGACTAAATATTCTACCAATTGACAAAAATTAGTGAACAGTGAATAAATATAACTAGATATATGATCAATGAAATCAATGAATAAAAATGACTAAATATACTACCAAATTGATCAAAATGATGATTAAAATTAATGACTAAATACACTACCAATGCACAAAAATCAGTGAATAAAAATGACTAAATAAGTGACCAGTTAACAACAATCAATGACTAAATAAGTGACCAAATTACAACAATCAATGACTAAATCAACAACTAAATAAGTGACCAATTGAATATATTAGTGAATAAAAAATGACTAAATAAGTGACCAAATTACAACAATAAATGACTAAATCAATGACTAAATATATCAGTGGAAAAAAGTGACTATATAAGTGATTAGATAACCACAATGAATGAATAAATTAATGACTACATATACTACCAAATCGATCAACCAAAAAAACCAATAAATGACTAAAAATGGTTTAGTCATCAATTTGGACACATTATATATGACTGAAAATAAACTACTAGTGGTCATGTGACCAATTGTAGTCATTTATAAGTAGATTTTAGTAGTTTTTTCAGTAGTTTATTGTTGTTTATATACTAGTGTATGATTACTTGTATGCATGTTTGTCTCTCATGGGGTTATGTAGGAAATGGATTAAGATTCTAGGTATTATGCCTTATTTCCTAACACTAAAGGGGATAGTAAGAGGGATAAGTCTAAATGATTTTCTAAAACCCCTAGAAAGAGAAAAGTGTTGGAATTGTGGTAAAAGAGGGAATGTGAAGAAGGAATGTAGAATAAGCAAAATAATTTTGATTCCTCTATAGAAAAGTCCTTCGATGATGATTTTGATGCTTTTTTTAATTTCAGCTAACACTATTAGTGATGATGCTTGGCTTATTGATTTAGGTTGCTACTACAATATGACTCCTCACAAGGATTGATTTATTAATTACAAAGAATATGATGGGGGAGAAGTTTTCCTTGGTGACAACAACACAAAGAGGATTGTTTGTAAGGGAAAGGTGAATTTGTGTTTCAATGATGGGTGGATTAAAACTCTTGATAATGTTTTGCATATTCCAAGATTTGCAAGAAATTTACTTTGAGTGTCCAAGTTAAATGATTTTTGAATGCATGCGACATTTGATAAGTTTGGTTTGCATGTTGGTAAGAGGGAGTTTGGTGATAGCTAAAAGATCTCAAATAGGGAATTTATTGTTGAGAAAATTATGTCTCAACTTCCAGATCTAAGCCTAAGACAAATCAGACTTGGCGAAAAATGTTTTATTTCTACTTTTACCTATTTATTGCGGCGGTTGAGTCTGCCCTTGGCGGTATCGTGGTGACAGTTCGGGAAATTACCTCCTTACCGCGTGTAGTGAGTTCTCTCACCATGGTGGCACAGTTAGGCCGCCTGTGGCTTGTCCTGGTGGTTACTACCATACCACGAGTGGTGGGTTCGCTCACCGTGGTACTGCGGTGAGGCCGCCTACGGTCTTCTTGGAGGTTACCGCCACACTGCAGGTGGCGAGTCCACTCACCACGGTGGCTGCAGTGAGACCATTGGTAGTCTGCCAGATGGTCACCACCCTATTGTGGGGTGGCCTGGTGGCCCCCATAGTAGTGTGGTCAGACTGCCTGTAGTTTTCCTAACGGTTCCACTGCACCATGGTTAGGTCGAACGGGCTCGACAGTGGCACGGGGCAGACAAAGACGGAGCTCGGGTGTGTTTACCGCCACACTGCAATCGGGCTAGATGAGCTCAATAGTAGCACAGTGGAGTCAAAGAGTGAGCTTGAGTGAGCTCATCACCATACCACAAGGTGACTTGGATAGGGCTGCGGTAGCACGGGGAAGTCTAGGTGAGCTTGAGTGAGCTCACCGCCAAACCACGATAGGTGAAGATGAGCTTGGCGGTAGCGCGGTAGGAGCTCGGGCGAGCTCGGAGCTTGGTTGACCGAGCTGGATCGAAGGTCAGAAGTGACAGCAAATGCAAAATGAACATGTGGCATGTTGACATTGATCTGATTGGCCAAAGACCGAAAAGGTAAAGACAGTTATTGCAGGCCGTTCTTTTAGCTAATGAAATAACCCGATCTGGGTTGTGAAGTTAATGCCTAGGTGGCTCGATGAAATCAGAGAAGATCGATTGCGTGCTTGAATTTTCGATGCATGAACTTGGAGGCCGTGGGATTGGTTAAGACATTGAATGTGATGTATGACTTGTACATTCGAGTACATTCTGTATATGTTAACCAAAAGGTGACGGTTAAAGAGTGTGTGAATTCGAACTGTGAAGTGAGTTTTCATTGTATACTTTGAGAGAAGTATTGTAACAGTGAGAGATTAACTCGAGAGTGACTGTGAGCTAATCAGATAGTGAAGACTAAACATTGTATGTAATTGTTTATTACTGTAATACAATTGTCTTTGCTTGGTGTGGTGGATTTTTTACCTGGAAATGTTTTCCCACATAAATACTTGTGTCCATCTGTGAATTCTTATTTTGTTATCTCTTTTATGCTTTTTGTATTTATCTCAGTAGTTTTTAGAAGCTATTAGAACTCATTTTTTCTCTTCTTCCCTATTGTATTAGTGTTAAGGGAATGCATTCTACACTGTTGGGTCGATAGATCCATCCTTGTTTTCCCTTCATTTATTTAGGCTAAATGCCTATACTTAAGTAGCTTTGCTAACATAACTAACACTAAAAATACATGTATGTTGTGGCACCATAAATGGGGCCACATAGGTGAAAAAGGACTTAAGAATATCCTAAATAAAAATCTAGTTGATAGTATTTCTAATTATTCTATTGGTAAAAATGATTTTTGTGAACATTGTGTGTTTGGAAAAAAAAATAGATCATCATTTTCTAGTGGAACTAATAAGGAAAATATATTATTAGAGATCATTCATTTAAATGTATGTGGACCAGTAGATGTTGAATCCTTAGGTATATCTTGGTTTTATGTCTATTTCATTGATGATGTCTCAAGATACACTTGGATTTATTTTATGCATTCTAAATTTGAAGTTTTCACTAAGTTTAAGGAATTTAAGGTCTTATTTGAAAATAAAATAGATTAGATAAAAGTATTGAGGTTTGAAAATGGTGGTGAATACCATTCCAAATAATCTGATGAATTTTGTAAGCATGTAGACATTGCTAAGGAAAAGACAACTCCTTACACTCCCCAAAAAAATTGGGTAGCAAAAAGAGTGAATCGAATCATAATGGAAAAAGATAGGAGTATGTTAAGTAGTGCTAATATTGATAAATATTTTTGGGAAAAAATGATTGGTACTACTTGTTATTTA
Source organism: Sequoiadendron giganteum (assembly GCA_007115665.2). Classification (NCBI taxonomy): domain Eukaryota; kingdom Viridiplantae; phylum Streptophyta; class Pinopsida; order Cupressales; family Cupressaceae; genus Sequoiadendron; species Sequoiadendron giganteum. The sequence continues at coordinate 26,224,493 of CM021102.1, forward strand.
ATTAATAGATCTCATTGTTCAACTCTTGTTGATAAAATTCCTTATGAAGTGTGGATATGTAGAAAGCATTTTATTTCATACTTAAGGGTCTTTGGTTGTGAGGCTTTTGTTCATGTGCCTCAAGAGAAGTGATGTAAATTGGATCCAAAATAATAAAAATATATCTTTGTTGGTTATGGTGTGAATGTAAGAGGTTATAAGCTTTGAAATCAGCTAATTAACTCGTAAAATAATCTTGTCTAAAGATGTGATTTTCAGGGAATTTAGAGCTTACTTAGGAGAATAACAACCAAAGGAGAAAGATAAGAAAAAGACAATGCACTTTGAGACAAATATTGAGAAGAAAAAAGATGCACATGTGGGAGAAAAATTAGATGGATCTAAGGATGGCTAAGAAGAAGAGGTCTTAGATAGTTCAGAGGATTTACATGATGAGCACACAAAAGAATAGGTAGAACCCATTACTCCTACATTGAGTAGGTCCACAAGGCAAAAAATCCTAGTTGACATGTGTATCCCATTAGATTACTCTTGTGTATTTTATTTGTTGAGTACTAACAATGAACCTACATCTTTCGGGGAGGCTCTCTCTTCAAAGGAAAGTGAGTCTTGGTTGCAGGTTGTGCATGAGGAGATGATGGATTTGTATAGTTGTGACGCCTAAGATCTTGTTATCTTTTTGGAAGGAAGGAAGCCCAATGGTTGCAAGTGGGTACTTAAAAATAAATTTGGTGCAAATGATTAATTATATTGGTACAAGGCTCAATTAGTGGCTAAGGGATACTCCCATAGAGAGGGAGTTGATTTTGGTGAAATTTTCTCTTTTATTTTTGTTGGCAAGAGACACTACATGTATCACTTGGTGTTGTTGTTGATGGAAACTCTAATCGATGAGCAGATCCACACACTATCATTTGTTCATATCGGCAGGAAGATTGAAGATTGTCAAGCAAGAACAAAGTATCCAATAGCACAGTGATCTTCAATCTGTAAGATGATTTCAGATTATTATTTTGTATTGTGCATCCTAAGGAATATTTTTTGGCATATTATCTTTGTTTCTACTGAAGCGCAGTGGCTCGTATCAGTTCGTGTGGAAGTTAGAAGATTCAATTTTTGTGTTCTCAGTTTTTATTGTATTAAGGCCGACCTCATGAATGTATTAAGTCAAAAATGTATGAGAACTAATTAATTGAGTATTTCTATGTTTGTATATATTTGTTTAGGTCCTAGCCAAGTTGGGCTGACCATTAAGTGTACGCATTGCATATTTCTCATAATGTAAGCCTATAATTGTAATTTTGTTGTGTTCTATTGAAGCTAACAAAGTGTAAATAAATCCTATTTTGGGGATATATATATGATCGACTGTATCATTTTGTATGATGTATAAGTTAAGGTGTTGTCCAAATTGTGAGTTAGAGCAGATCAGAGGTGCGATAATGTGCAGTTTCACTTGCACATAGAAGATATGAGTGGTGTGTTTGAGTAGAGCAGAGCAAAATTACAAAATTAGTCTATAAGGCAGCAAATCTATTATTTTGCTTAATCTGGAACTATAATTAGGAATTTTAGATGCTATCATCTCAGCTCAAATCATCAGATGGTTTTAATTTAAACTCTTGGTCAGCAAGCCCTCTTTCTTGAGCAGTGAGCTCTAGGCAGTGTGCCTAAATGCAAGTGCATTCCCCTTTTGTAAACTTCACTTTTGAGTATACTCAGAATCATACTTGTGGATTGGCCATCCACTGTGGTTTTTCCCCTAACAGGGTTTCCACATAAAAATATTGGTGTTATGGTGTTGTGTTTACTTTTCTATTTATGCATCATGATTGAATTTTATTAAAGCCTTGAAATTAAAGGTTAATAAAGTAATTTTTGCACAACACTGATTCACCCCCCCTCTTAGTGTGGCTTGTTTCCAACAATTGGTATCAGAGCTAGTTCCTATGAAGAAGAAGAAGTCTAACAACTTGAGGATATCTTGGAAAGTGTTTCAATGGATTCAAGTAGTCTTGAAAAACAACTTATGGTGGCCCTAGATGATCTTGATCAGTCAAAGGATGAAGTTCAGAAACTACAAGTAAATCTCAATAATGCAAAAAAATTCATTGAATCTCTGAAAGACAAAATGAAAAAATCAAGAGAGAAAAGAAAGGAACTCTATGGTCAAATTCAACAGAAAGATAGCAAGAGCACTGAAGATGAACAAACCAGTAAAGCCCTGAAAGAAAAGATAGAATAATGTGAAAAGATTACCCAAGAGAACACAATTCTAGAACTTGAAATGGAATCCATCATGATGAAGATGACAAAAGAAATTGAAGATAGGAAGAAGAATGAAGAAAGTCTGGCCCAGTCCCTGAAGGAAAAATCTGAAGTATGTAGTCGATTGGATGATGAATTTGAAGTATCTAGAAATAGTGAAGAAGCACTTGAAAGACAGCTGGATGATCTCAGAAATGAACTGTCCATTGCAAATGAATACAAAGAAAATTTCAAAGCTAGCTCGGCCATTCTTGATGAACTAATTGATAATTAGAGGACTTATGGTGACAAAAGAGGTCTTGGATATGAAGAAGGAGAAATTTCAAAATCTAGATAAAGGAATTCAGGACAAAGACAATTCAAAGGAGATCAAATGAACAAACTTGGAAGGTATTCGGTAAGGCAACCTAACGCTCAAAAATTTAATGGATACTATTTCAACTGTAATAAGTTTGGACACATGGCTTCTCAGTGTAGAAGTAGGATGAATCAAAGTGGTCCACACTTTTTAGGTCAATGTTTCAATTGTCATAAGATTGGTCATAATTCAAATGAATGCAAAAATATGATGAATCAATTTCATAGAGGTGTTAGATGTTATACATGCAATAGACTTGGCCATACTACTAACTAGTGCAGATCAAGATGAAATAAATGGAACAACTTGTCTAGAAAGAGAAATGTTGCATGCTACAACTGCAACAAATTTGGTCATATTGCAACATATTTCTGGAACAAAAAAGGTCCGATAAATCAAAGGAAAAATATGTAGAAAGACATCAAAGGTAAAGGGAAAATCACTGCAGATGTGGTCAGGAAACAAATGAAAAAAAAATGGGTAAAGAAAGAACACTCTATTGAACAAAGTGTGCCAACACCAGAACCTACTTCTTGTAATTCCTCTAAGAATTAGTCTCAGGCCTTTGGCCTAGGGGGAGTTGTCAAAGAAAATTAGATAAACCCCTAACTGAGAAGTGACACTAGATGCGGATGTGTTCAGTAGATGCACAAATGATCAAAAAATTCTATTGAACTCATTGGAGGAAATGGTATGTCGAATTGGAGGTTTGCAGATGCTTTATTTTCCACTGTGTATAGATGCAATGTAATCGGATGTATTAGGGTTAAAGTATTTATAGCGATGAGAGAGTTAGGTGCATAAAAGATAAAAAGTCATTTCCACACTTCATTTTTCACCTTGCATTTGGAAGAGAAGAAGTATGGAGAGATCATAGGTGATCTTTGGCAATTTAAGGTGAAATTCAAGCATCATAAGTGATTCAAAATTCAAATTGCAATCTGACAAAAAAGGTATTTTTTAGAAACTTTGCAAGTTTGTGATTTGGGGAAAATGAGTATTCCTTTCTAGTTCAGGAGCACCTAGGAAACACTAGGCAATTAGGCAATCTAGTTTTGATTTTTGTTTTTGGTATGTTACCATGAAGGTCATGTTGACCATTGAAATAGAGTTAGAGGCTTAGGAACATGTATTGATCATTAGTGATCATTAGGATAAGGATTGGAAAGGCTTAATGAGTTTTGGAACTCATTTGCATAGGTTTACTAGAAATTGGCAAAAATTGCAAAATGGTGCATTTTGTGACTTTGCCACATTGTAACTGAAATGCACGACCAAGGGGAGGCTTAAATACTTTTTTTGACCTATATAGGGTGTGCATCAACCTGAGAGCAAGGTTGGAAGCATTGGGAGTATTGGAAATTTTGAAATTCAAATGAGAACAGTGGTGTTAATGTGAGAGTTTCTGATTTTTGCATTGTAGTAGTGCTTAAATGGATTGAATTGGTTACTATAGGTTATGTAGAATGTAGTGTAGTTGTAATTCAAGCTTTGTGTGGCATTAGATTGTTAGTGTGTTCAATTTCCAAGCGTTGTTGGTAGCTAGTTTGTTTCTTTCAATTTGCTATTCTGATAGGCAGTCTGTGAAGAATGGAGGTTTAGATCACATTCCCACTGTACATAGTGTACGGGCCTTTAGGAATTGTGAATAGACTCCATAAATATAAATATGGTAGGATTAGGAGTCTTTGGTAGTCAAGGTATCACTGTGGAAGTCTTCTCCTAGGCGAGCCAAGAAGAGTCCGGCTAGGGAAGACAAGAAGTGCAAAGCACTTGATTTGCAGGGGTGTCCATTTCCTGTCAAATCACGGTGTGGAGAGTGCAGGTATGAGCCTTGCCAAGGTATAGCATGGAGGGAGAAGCTCCATCAATCCATCTGGTGAGAGGAATTCTTAATATTTTGTAGAGAAGCCAGGAAAGACCTATAATAACCTAGGTTCTTGTTCATTTCCAGTTTGGGGTACTGTACGGGTAGTGGAGGCTTAAGGCCCAAAAAATAATTGAGAGGTGGGAATATGCACTAAGAACCTCAAATAAAGATTGGGGGTTCTTTGGAGAACTTAGAAGAACAAGCCTGATTTCTCGGAGATGGAGACCTAATTGGAATTCCTAGGCTAATAGCCTTTTTAAAACCCTAGATGAGGGTTTGGTGGAAGCGACTTGTAAATGGAGATTGGTGGACCCTAAAGAACCCTAGGAGGATGGATTGAAGCTATTGGAAACATATCCACACCACTACAAAGCTAAGTTTTAGTTCTTGGAGGATGTTAGCCTTTAGGGTGGATTAAGGGCTAAGGAAGAGTTGAAACATTGCACCAAGGTTGGCTTGGTAGGTAGAATTTGTCATGGTAGTTGGGTTGGCAAGGTGAACCAGGGGAACCTAACCAAGAAATAGGTCCTATAGGTTAAGGTGGTGGAGTGAGACACCATAGAGGTCTTCCAAGTAAGACCCAAAGCATGAAACAATGATTGTTTCATCCAACCTCCCTATCAGATTGGTATCAGAGCAACAAAAGATTTGGGATAGAATCTTGTATGTCAGATCTTGAGTCTAGTGGTTTTACAATCATGGTGACAAATGTGGAATTGGCCAAGAAGGTCAAAGACCAAGAGGAAGACAATAGGAGACTAAGGGAAAGATTAGCCCAACTTGAGGAGACATTGAGTAATGTGCAAATCAAGGCCGATGAGGTCAGTGATAGATTGGAAGGCAGGGTACCAAAGAGTGAAGAGGTTGTAGAGGAAGACAAGATCCCTAAACTTGACCATGTTTTGCAAGAGGAGCCTTTCTTGAAGGCATTGAAAGCTTTGAGTGGAAAAGCTCTTGAAGGAATACCACTGTTTAGTGGCAAATTGGAAGCTGATCTAGTCATGGATTGGATAGAGGGTATGGAAAACCACTTTGAGTGTGATGGAGTCACTGAAGCATAGAAGGTAAAGGTGGCCAAGTCTAGATTGAGAGGATCTGCCTTGACATGGTGGAAATTCATTCAAAAAGAGAGGGAAAAAGAAGGCAAGAATCCTATTTCAACTTGGAAGGGTATGGTTGCCAAAGTGAGAGAAGCATACATGCCAGATGATTATGAGATTCAGTTGCATAAGAAGAGACAAAGCTTGAGACAAAGAGACCAAGATGTGAATACTTACACTGAGGAGTTTCAAAAACTTTGTATGAGGTCTAATGTTTTAGAGTATGAAAGTATTAAGGTGGCTAGGTACCTTAACGGCTTGAAGTGGAACATTCAAGAGGAGATGACTCTTCTAAGTCCCAAGATAGTACACCAATGTTACCAATTAGCTATAAAGATTGAGGAAAGAAGTAAGAGGAAACAAGATCAAGCTTCTAAGAGTACAGGCAAAGGAAGAGATCAAAGAGGACATAGAGGTGGCTACCAAGGTAGAGGGACTGAACAAAGAAACGAAGGAGAGTCCAAACTCACAAAGCATGGAAGTGAAACACCTTCTAGAGGAGGTTATGGAAGAGGTAGAGGATCTCAAGGAGGATCAAATAGAGGAAGAGGAGGAGGAAGAAGCAACTCATACTTTGCTAGTATGAAATGTTATCATTGTGGTCAAGTAGGTCATCTAGCTTATAGGTGCCTGGAGAAAGCATCTTCATCAAATACTGAGAAGAGAGTGGCATATGCTCAAGAAGACACCATGAGTACCAAATAAATAGAGGTTAGTCACATTGAATCAAAAATGGGGGAGAACTTGATGTTTAGAAGAGTTTTGATCAGACAACAGGTCAAGGAAGAGCCAAAACAAAGGAGATCCTTATTCAGGGTAAGATTCAAAGTACTTGGAAAAGTGTGAAAAGTTATCGTGGATTCAGGTTCAATAGATAACATCATCTCAGAGGAGGCAGTAAGGAAGTTGAAATTGGAGAGAGTACCCCACACTAACCCTTACAAGGTGTCATGGTTAAACAAAGGGCAGAGTGTTCTTGTCAATGAGCAAACAATGATGAAGTTCTCCATTGGAGGGTACAAGGATAAATTGATTTGTGGTGTGTTACCCATGGATGCATTCCATATTCTATTGGGTAGATCATGGTAGTATGATAGAGGTGCCATCTATGATGGAAAGGAAAATACTATCTCATTCAATAAGGATGGAAAGACATTCAAATTGCAGTCAATTTTAGATGAGGAAGAAGGACAGTCAAAGACCCCTAGTGTCTTATTAAGTAGTGGTAAAGAGTTCATTAACCACCTACATCAAGGAGGTGAAGGATATGTGGTTATGGTGCAACCCAAGGAAGAAGACAAGACTAAGAAGACAGTCATACTGGAAGCAGTCCAGAAGTTGTTAGAACAGTTCAAGGACATAGTGAGTGATGGAACACTAGCAACCTTACCTCCAAAAAGAGCCATTAGCCATTAGATTGACTTCATACCTGGAGCTTCTTTACCAAACAAATCAGCTTACAAGCTTACACCGGATCAAAACCTAGAGGTAGCTAGACAAGTGCAGGAGTTATGGGATCAAGGATTAATTAGGAAGAGCATTAGTCCATGTGCAATACCAGTGGTCTTAGCAACCAAGAAAGGAGGCAAGTGGAGATTATGCATAGATTCTAGAGCTATAAATAGAATCACAATTAGGTATAGGCTCCCTATTCCTAGGATTGAGGACTTGATGGACTGTCTTGGAGGAGCTCAGTACTTTACCAAGTTGGATCTCAGTACTTTACCAAGTTGGATCTCAAAAAGTGGATACCATCAGATTAGAATCAAGGATGGAGATGAGTGGAAGACAACCTTTAAGACAACTGATGGTTTGTATGAGTGGAGAGTTATGCCATTTGGCCTCTCTAATGCTCCTAGCACATTCACGAGGCTCATGAATGAAGTGCTCAAAGACTTTACAGGGATATTTGTGGTGGTATATCTTGATGATATACTCATCTTTAGCAATACAACAAAAGAACATCTAAAACATGTGGAGATGGTTCTTAGAATGTTGCAAGAGGAGAAGTTGGCCATCAACCTAGAGAAACGCGAGTTCTTCAAATAAGAGCTTGTGTATTTGGGGTTTGTAGTGTCACAAGGATCATTGAAGATGGATCCAAGCAAGGTGGAAGCTATCCTAAATTGGCCTACACCAACCACAGGGACAAAGGTAAGAATTTTTCATGGATTGGCTCAATTTTATAGAAAATTTATAAGGAACTTTAGTGGCATATGTGCACTAGTCCTTGATACAATCAAAGGTGGTCTAAAAACTAAGTTCAAGTGGACTTTAGAAGCTGAGAAGGGTTTTGAGAAACTGAAACACGAAGTGGCAACTCAACCCATCCTTTTATTACCTAGTTTTGATAAGTTGTTTACTGTGGAATGTGATGCTAGTGGAATTATAGTAGGAGGAGTACTAAGCCAAGAAGGTAGGCCTATAGCTTTCTTTAGTGAAAAGCTCAATGAAGCTAAGAAAAAGTATTCTACCTATGACCTAGAACTCTATGCTTTAGTACAATAACTTAGAAAATGGAGGCATTATCTCCTAACTAAAGAGTTTGTAGTGTTCACTGATAATCAGGCACTTAGCTACATCAACACACAAGAGAAGTTGAGCAATAGACATTTGAAATGGATGGAATACATCCAAGATTTTACTTTCACCATCGAGCACAAGAAGGGACAGTTGAACAAGGTGGCAGATGCACTAAGTAGAAGATTTCTAACAGTGCAAGAGATACAGATAAAGAGCATTGGAATAGAGAGTTTCAAGGATCTCTATGGGGAAGATGAAGACTTCTTGGAGGCCTACAAGGTATGTTCTGACTTTGAGAATCAATTTCATAGTCAATACTCAGAGTATACATTGAAAAGTGGATTTTTATTCAAGGGGAATCAATTATGTGTCCCAAGAGGATCAATGAGAGATAATCTCATCCAGGAGAAGCACAATGGTAGTCTGAGTGGAAATTTTGGCATCAACAAGACAATGGAACTAGTGCAGAGGTTCTACTATTGGCCTAAGTTGCCAAGGGATGTCAGGAGGTATGTGGAGCAGTGTGTATGAAAGCCAAAGGAGGAGCTAGTAATGCAGGTTTATATCAACCCCTACCCATTCCTAATAGACCATGGGAGTGTGTTAGCATGGACTTTGTGGTAGGAATCCCTAAGACTAAGACAGGGTTTGATAGTGTCTATGTGGTGGTAGATAGGTTTAGTAAGATGAGTCACTTTATCCCTTGCAAAACCACCCATGATGCTAGCTATATTGCTCACCTTTTCTTCAAAGAAATTGTAAGGATCCATGGATTGCCAATGAGCATTGTCTTGGACAGGAATGTGAAGTTCATGAGTCATTTTTGGAAGACTGTATGGAGCAGATTAGGTACCAACCTGTCTTTCAGATTAACTTACCATCCATAGACCGATGGACAAATAGAGGTGGTTAATAGAGTGTTGGGTAACCTTCTAAGATTCCTAACCAAGGAGTATGGATAGACATGGGACTTGGTCTTATCACAGGCTGAATATGCCTACAATGACAGTATGAACCGGACCACATGGAAGAGTCCTTTTGAAATAGTGTATGGAATGCACCCAAGAGGTGTGTGTAAGCTCAAAGATCTAGGAGCTATGGATAATAGGAGTGGACATGCAGAGGATTTCTCCCAGACCATGAAGGAGATTTAGGAGCAGGTGAAAAAGACAATCACCGAGGCTACCCAAAAGTTGAAAACTAAGGTGGATCTAACTAGGAAGGATCTACAATTTACAGTAGGAGACTATGTTATGGTCCAACTCAAAAAATATAGGTTGTAGAAGGGGATATAAACCAAGTTGCAGATGAAGAGAGTGGGACCATGTAAGGTATTAGCAAAATATGGGAAGAATGCCTATAAGGTGGAGTTACCTGCAGATTTGGGAATTTCACCAGTGTTCAATGTAGCTGATCTAATTAGATATAAGGGAACAGTCACTAACATGGATCAAAATAGCAGGGATATATTCAAATATGTGAGTAACATAGCCTTACCTACTCAAGACATGCTACAAGTAGAGAGGATCTTGGAATCCAGAGTGAAGAAGTCTACAAGGCATAAAGTGTACATGGAGCATCTCATCAAGTGGAAGGACAAGCCAGAGTCTGAAGCTACATGGGTGGATGACGCTCATTTCAAGAAGTAGAGAATTGATGTGTCACTGATCTCTCCTCACATTCCTTAGTGTTTGTGTAGAGAGGGGGAGAATGGTGCAGGAGCACCTAGGAAACACTAGGCAATTAGGCAATCTAGTTTTGATTTTTGTTTTTGGTATGTTACCATGAAGGTCATGTTGACCATTGAAATAGAGTTAGAGGCTTAGGAAAATGTCTTGATCATTAGTGATCATTAGGATAAGGAGTGGAAAGGATTAATGAGTTTTGGAACTCATTTGCATAGGTTTACTATAAATTGGCAAAAATTGCAAAATGGTGCATTTTGCAACTTTGCCACATTGTAACTGAAATGCACGACCAAGGGGAGGCATAACTACTTTTTTTGACCTATATAGGGTGTGCCTCAACCTAATAGCAAGGTTGGAAGCATTGGGAGTATTGGAAATTTTGAAATTCAAATGAGAACAGTGGTGTTAATGTGAGAGTTTCTGATTTTTGCATTGTAGTAGTGCTTAAATGGATTGAATTGGTTACTATAGGTTATGTAGAATTTAGTGTAGTTGTAATTCAAGATTTGTGTGGTATTAGATTGTTAGTGTGTTCAATTTCCAAGCGTTGTTAGTAGCTAGTTTGTTTCTTTCAATTTGTTGTTCTAACAGGCAGTCTATGAAGAATGGAGGTTTAGATCACATTCCCACTGTACATAGTGTACGGGCCTTTGGGAATTGTGACTAGACTCCATGAATGTAAATATGGTAGGATTAGGAGTCTTTGGTAGTCAGGGTATCACTGTGGAAGTCTTCTCCTAGGTGAGCCAAGAAGAGTCCGGCTAGGGAAGACAAGAAGTGCAAAGCACTTGATTTGCAGGGGTGTCCATTTCCTGTCAAATCACGGTGTGGAGAGTGCAGGTATGAGCCTTTCCAAGGTATATCATGGAGGGGGAAGCTCCATCAATCTGTCTGGTGAGAGGAATTCTTAATAGTCTGTAGAGAAGCCAGGAAAGACCTACAATAACCTAGGTTCTTGTTCATTTCTAGTTTGGGGTATTGTACTGGCAGTGGAGGCTTCTTCCCCAAAAATAATTGAGAGGTGGGAATATTCACTAAGAACCTCAAAGAAAGATCAGGGGTTCTTTGGAGAACTTAGAAGAACAAGCCTGATTTCTCGGAGATGGAGACCTAATTGGAATTCCTAGGCTAGTAGCCTTTTTAAAACCCTAGATGAGGGTTTGGTGGACCCTCAAGAACCCTAGGAGGATGGATTGAAGCTATTGGAAACATATCCACACCCCTATAAAGCTAAGTTTTAGTTCTTGGAGTATGTTAGCCTTTAGGGTGGATTAAGGGCTAAGGAAGAGTTGAAACATTGCACCAAGGTTGGCTTGGTAGGTAGAATTTGTCATGGTAGTTGGGTTGGCAAGGTGAATAATCTATTTAAGGATCTAGGACTAGTTGCTTACAGAATGCTTAAACGTAAAAGATCAATTATTACAACGTTTAACTTAAGTGATTACAAATTAAATGCTCAAATGAATAATGAACATAACATAATTAAATAAATGCCAAGATAAACTGAGAAAGAAAAGAGAGAAGAAATAGAGAGACGAAACCAAAGTTGATAACGGAGTTCGTCCCTAAGGACTACGTCTCCGGGTCCCTCTCCAATGGAGGACCGATCCGATTAGCTCCAAATTCAATTACAATGGCTTCAAGACTATCTCCTTCAAGCATTCAGCAGCATGACAGTACTCTGATATGCAGAAATGTCTTCAAGAACTCTCGAGCATTCTCCTGCTATCTCAACCTGGACTTGTCCAAAACAAGGTCTATACCCCTCCTTTTATACAAAAAACTTGCCTAATATGGCTTAACCATAAAATTAATTGCATATCCTCCCTAATCAGCTCGTATCAGGTCTATTTTGCTCTCTGCAATCTTTTGGTTATAGGTTGTTTTGGGCGTTTTGTTTGTTTTGGCTTAATATGCCTTTTTGTTAAAGGCTCGGCCAATAGTTATACACCAAATAATGCATGGCCGGTATATAGTTAAGATTTATCACGCGGCCTACCGGTGATAACAACTTTTGTTAGAAGGGTGGTCGGCAGTTCCAATCCCGCCGGCCACGTTTTACCACCCATATCAAACAAATATAAACAATAAAACAAAACCCACCCACACTATTGTTGATAGTCGTTCCGGGCGCAACGGTTAAGCCCTTCGCTCGGTGGCCGAAGATCACGGGTTCAAACCCGTTGCATATTTTTTTGTTAAAACAAACTTATTCGCCGGTCAAAGCAGCACAACTGCACGATGCCACGTGTCAAAACACCATTCGCCAGAATTTGCCATGTTTGATGCCACGTGTCAACATATGATTGGTCCGTATAGATGAGTCACTTGCCACGTGCCTCGGCCGAATTATTCCATATGGATTCCGTACAGTACTGACGGTATGCTGACGTCATCATCCGTACAATCAGCTAGAAAGTCAACTCAAAACTTTGACTGTATCTTGAGCATGCGATGTCGGATTTCGACGAAACGAACACCGTCGGAATCGCCTCGACGAACTCTTCGCGATGATGTTGATTCTGTCGATTTCCGAGATGATTATTTTTTTCGCCTTCTGGACGCCCCTGAAGCCAGTTTGACTGGAAGTTTGACTGGCCGTAACTTGCACGAACGGAGTACTTTTCGCCCCGTTCAAGTTGCGTTGGAACCAGGACGTCGTTCTCTTTCTGATGAAGCTGATATCTAGAGCATTGGAAACACTTCAATTTTCACTGAAAAATTGTCCTCCGGATCAGGCCTCCCCACTGGAGAGCTTTAGGACCTCCGAAAGCTTGATTACTTGGAAAGTAAGTGAGGGTAAAGTTCCCTCACTTTACCAATCTCCATCCATCTTGCTTTGCTTGGATGCATCCCCTTCAGGCCCACTCTGAGGTACTCAACATCTCCTCTTCGTGAAGTTCTGACATTCCTGTCGAGAATAACATCTTCTAGCAATTCTGACATGTACTCTGGTGAAAGGTCATCAACTGTTGGAACTTGAATGTCTGTGACTTCATCTAGAATCATTGGAGGCTCGTACAGTTTCAAATTCTCAACATTAACAACCGAGTAAATATGCATGTATGGAGGAAGATTGAGGTGGAAGGCGTTAGTACCAATCTTCTCAAGGATCTCAAAAGGACCATATCTAATTGGCTTAAGCTTTTTACCTTCACCTTGCATCCTTTCCTTGCTGATATGTAACCAAACTCTGTCTCCAACCTGAAAATGATGATCAGTGCGATGCTTGTCATGGCGAACCTTGTATTTTGCTTGGCTCTGTTCCAATCGTGCTTCCACTGCCTGATGAATTGCTTGGACTTTTTGGATGAAATTCAAAGCCTTCTCTGAATCATGGCGTCCATCTTCAACATCATCTTTGCCAAAAACAAAATCCATCGGTGTCTTGGGCACATAACCAAAGCAAGTCTCAAAAGGAGACCTCTTAGTAGAAGAGTGTGCTGCATGGTTGTAGGCATGCTGCACATAATGAAGACTCTCATCCCACAACTTAGGATGCTTACTGCAGTAACCTCTGAGTAGATGCACAACTGTCTTGTTTACAACCTCTGTCTGCCCGTCGGTCTGCGGATGGAAGGCTGTACTCTTCTTCAGCTTGGTGTCCATGAGTCCCCACAAAGTTGACCAAAATTCCCCCAAGAATCGAGAATCTCGATCCGATACAATAGAAGTAGGTAACCCAAAATGAACCCATACAAATTGAAAGTACATATGAGTTGTCAGTTCAGCAGTGACTTGTTTTTTACATGGCATTAAGATACACATTTTGCTGAACCGATCAACTACTACATACAAATAATCATGTCCCTTCCTAGACATAGGTAACCCCCCGACAAAGTCCATTGACACACTTTCCCATGGACGGGAAGGTACAGGTAGAGGTGTGTACAAACCCAACTTCCTGTTACTAGGCTTACTAGTTGCACACATAACACAACCTCTAATATACTTGGTTACAGTTTCTTGCATGCGAGGCCAATAACAATATTTCTGCAGCTGAGTCAATGTTTTGTTTACCCCAAAGTGTCCTGCAATCAATGAGGTATGTGCTTCTCTAATCACCTGTGCTTGTTCATCTTTTGGAACACATAATTTACCCAAGTGATATAATAGTTTATCTTGCACATAATAATCTTTCTCTTCTACATGTTTACCATTCATTAAAGCAGTATAGATATCCTTAAAGTTCTAATCATTAGCATATTGTTCCTGAAAACTTTCATGAACCATAGAACTATTCTGAAGGATTATCAAAGCATTCATCATAGGAGGTCTAGAGAGCATGTCTGCTACCTTGTTATGGGTACCTTTCTTATACTTAATAACCAAATGAAACTGTTGTAGAAAACCCATCCACCGAAAGTGCCTACTTTGTTGCAGTTTAGTTTGTGAGTGCAAGTATTGTAGTGGTTGGTGATCAGTGTGGATTATAGTTTCTTTCCCCATTATGTAGTGTTTCCATTTTTTAACACTCTGAACTAAAGCATAAAGTTCTTTATCATAAGTGGGCTAGTTACTTACTGCTCCTGAAAAAGTTTCAGAGTGGTAGCAAACTGGTTTACCTCCTTGCATGAGTACTGCTCCCATGGAAAACCCACTCGCATTTGTCTCGATCTCAAATGGTTGATGTAGATCTGGTAAGGCCAAAACCGGTGCGGTGCTCAACTTTCCCTTCAAAGTGTCGAAAGCCTTCTGTTGTGGACCTCCCCACTGAAAAGTTGCCTTTGTACTGGTTAATGCATGCAATGGTGATGCTATATAAGAGAAATTAGCAATAAATTTTCTCCAGTACTGAACTGCACCTAGGAAACTTCTGACCTCTGTGACTGTACTTGGCTTAGGCCATTTTACAATAGCTTCGACCTTCGCAGGGTCTACTTTCAATTGACCACTCCCTACGACATAGCCTAAGTACACTAAGGATGTCTTAGCAAATTCACATTTAGACATCTTTACATACAATTTTTCTTTTCTCAATACATCAAAGACTTTCTTTACATGACTTACATGATCTTTCCAAGTTCGACTGAATACAAGGATATCATCTAGATAGACTATGACAAAATCATCAATGAAAGGACAAAAGACATCATTCATGACTCTCATAAAGGTAGCTAGTGCATTACAAAGCCCAAAAGGCATAACCAACCACTCAAACAGTCCCTGTTTTGTCTTAAATGCAGTCTTCCAAATATCATCTTCTGCAATTCTTATCTGATGATAACCACTTCGCAAATCTAACTTAGTGAAATAAACTGCATGTTTTAATTGATCAAGCAAATCATCTATTCTGGGAAGAGGATACCTGTTCTTTACCGTTATCTTGTTCAAGGCGCGATAGTCAATGCACATCCTCCAAGTTCCATCTTTCTTTGGAACCAAGACAATTGGAGAACCACAAGGAGAAGTACTAGGACGAATAACTCCTTTTTCCACCAACTCTTGAACCTGCTTTTTAATTTCCTCATTCTGCATAACTGATAAACGGTACATGCCGATATTAGGAAGTGGCACATCCTGCTGTAATTGGATTTCATGCTGTATCTCTCTCTTGGGTGGTAACCCCATCGGTTCCTGAAACATGTCATCATAAGCGGAAATAATTTTGACCATTTCAGCTTTATGTTTTGGATCACACCCCTTGAATGCCTCAGATTTATCATCTTCTTTGGCTTTTACAAGCATTAGCACAAAGTTTTTACTTGAGTTGACCAACCTCTTCATTTGACCAGCATTAACTAGTGTAAGATTAGTCTTCACCTTATGTGCCCGTACAATGTATTCTACCCCATCTTTAAAAAGATGATACTTATTCTCCCCCCTATAAAAGATTGCTTTTCTGTCATAAAGATAAGGACTCCCTAACACAAGCCCACAAATATCCAAAGGGACCACATCGACTTCTACCTCATCTACAAAGTTTGCAGTGATAGCAAATCTCAATTTACATTGTTTAGTTACTTGTAGTTGAGCATCATTGCAAACCCATCCGAGTGGATATGGTTTTGGATGAGGTGTTGTAGCCAAATTAAGTTTCTTTACAACTTCTTCAGATATTAAGTTGACTTGTGAACCCGTATCAAACAGAGTATCAATCTTAGTGTGTTTTGTTACAACACGAATATGAAACAATTCATTTCTTTGCTTATCAACCTTAGGAGAAGATTCTTTACTTGTACTTGCACTGGCATTAGAAAAACTTGCATCAGATGAGAGAGATATACCTTTCCCTTTACCTTGGATTCCGGTAGCAACAATCTTTGTCTCATCTCCGGAGTCTGAACCAAGATCTTGTTGAATCACTGCAGTAGTCTTCTTGCCTTTATTACCTCCATATCTTTTCGGCCTCAACTCAGGATGAAGCTTCCAACATCTTGAATCATCATGCCCCTCTTTCTTGCAATGGGAGCATGTGGGTTTCTCACCCTCTTTCTTAGCTGTAGCTGTCTTCTTCCCTTTGCCTTTATCTTTGTCTTTTTCTTTCCCTTTAGACTTACCCTCAAACTTAGATGGCTTCTTAGAAAAGTTATCACTAAATGTATTCTTACCCCTAGACTCTAAATGAGTAGCTTGAACAGACACCTCGTCTAGATTGTTGGGACTCAACATCAAAATAGTGTGCCTAAGGTAAGAATGTAAACCACCAATATACTTAAGTAGTGTGTCTTGGGTATACAAGGGAACATTTAGAGCAATGGCCCGTTTCCTAAACTCATGCGTATACTCCTGGACAGACTGCCCCTTACCTTGCCTAAAGGTTTGCCAATTCATGGTTAACTGTTGCATGTAACCTAAAGGATAGAATTGTTTCCTAAGGGCAGCAACAAACTCCATCCAAGACATGTTAACTTGACCATGGCGAGCAATTTCTTCACGAGTTTTACTCTCCCACCAGGTGAGAGCTGTACCTCCCAACCGGAGAGTTGCTAATTGAATCCTAGAAGCATCTTCTACTAGGCCTTATATCCTACAGTATACTTCTACTTGTTGGACCCAATCGTCTAACTTCTCAGCATTTAACTCCCCACAGTATTTAGGTAACTCAAATTTTACATCAAGCTTAATTACAGACTTAGATTTGCTCTTAAATGGATTTACATTAGAAGAAGGAGAAGGAGAAGGAGGAGAAGAAGGAGGAGAAGAAGGGGGAGTAGAAGGAGGAGAAGGAATTTCTGGAACTTTCCCCTCTGTGTCTTTCTGATCTTCCTGCTTCTTGTGCTTTGAAGAACCTCCCTTTTCATGCTTCTTCTTTTCTGCATACAGTTCGTCCACCATTGCCTTCATGTCAAGAAATAGCTTTTGGAAATCCTTGACACTAAGCTCTGAACTTTGTCCACCTTCTTTTGCTTCCATCTGTGACGGTTGATTAATTCTTCGTCTTCCGATTTCTGGATTGTATTCTTCAAGTTCTCCTTCGCCTCGTTGCAACCTGGATCTCGTTAGCATTCAAATTGCAATACAAGCCACATACATAGCTCTGATACCAACTTGATCTATTTAAGGATCTAGGACTAGTTGCTTACAGAATGCTTAAACGTAAAAGATCAATTATTACAACGTTTAACTTAAGTGATTACAAATTAAATGCTCAAATGAATAATGAACATAACATAATTAAATAAATGCCAAGATAAACTGAGAAAGAAAAGAGAGAAGAAATAGAGAGACGAAACCAAAGTTGATAACGGAGTTCGTCCCTAAGGACTACGTCTCCGGGTCCCTCTCCAATGGAGGACCGATCCGATTAGCTCCAAATTCAATTACAATGGCTTCAAGACTATCTCCTTCAAGCATTCAGCAGCATGGCAGTACTCTGATATGCAGAAATGTCTTCAAGAACTCTCGAGCATTCTCCTGCTATCTCAACCTGGACTTGTCCAAAACAAGGTCTATACCCCTCCTTTTATACAAAAAACTCACCTAATATGGCTTAACCATAAAATTAATTGCATATCCTCCCTGATCAGCTCGTATCAGGTCTATTTTGCTCTCTGCAATCTTTTGGTTATAGGTTGTTTTGGGCGTTTTGTTTGTTTTGGCTTAATATGCCTTTTTGTTAAAGGCTCGGCCAACAGTTATACACCAAATAATGCATGGCCGGTATATAGTTAAGATTTATCACGCGGCCTACCGGTGATAACAACTTTTGTTAGAAGGGTGGTCGGCGGTTCCAATCCCGCCGGCCACGTTTTACCACCCATATCAAACAAATATAAACAATAAAACAAAACCAACCCACACTATTATTGATAGTCGTTCTGGGCGCAACGGTTAAGCCCTTCGCTCGGTGGCCGAAGATCACGGGTTCAAACCCGTTGCATATTTTTTTGTTAAAACAAACTTATTTGCCGGTCAAAGCAGCACAACTGCACGATGCCACGTGTAAGAAACACCATTCGCCAGAATTTGCCACGTCTGATGCCACGTGTCAACATATGATTGGTCCGTACAGATGAGTCACTTGCCACGTGCCTCGGCCGAATTATTCCATATGGATTCCGTACAGTACTGACGGTATGCTGACGTCATCATCCGTACAATCAACTAGAAAGTCAACTCAAAACTTTGACTGCTTGTATCTTGAGCATGCGATGTCGGATTTCGACGAAACGAACACCGTCGGAATCATCTCGACGAACTCTTCGCGATGATGTTGCTTTCGTCAATTTCTGAGATGATTATTTTTTTCGCCTTATGGACGCCCCTGAAGCCAGTTTGACTGGAAGTTTGACTGGCCGTAACTTGCACGAACGGAGTACTTTTCGCCCCATTCAAGTTGCGTTGGAACCAGGACGTCGTTCTCTTTCTGATGAAGCTGATATCTGGAGCATTGGAAACACTTCAATTTTCACTAAAAAATTGTCCTCCGAATCAGTGAACCAGGGAACCTAACCAAGAAATAGGTCCTATAGGTTAAGGTGGTGGAGTGAGACACCATAGAGGTCTTCCAAGTAAGACCCAAAGCATGAAACAATGATTATTTCATCCAACCTCCCTATCACTTTCGTAGTCAAAGTTAAGGATCAACCTCAACCTAAATTTAAGTGGCACTCTTACAAATCCCTTGAGACTGATCTTCTAGGAGATTTTTCATCTGTCTTACATGGAGTTTTACATATAGAGGAAATTAGGGTTTACATTCATGCGAATATTGAAGATCCGAGATGTTCCCAACTTATGAATTTATACAACCATCATATCATTGATGAAGAATTCCGTGTAAAGCCAAAACACAAAATCTTGGAAACAAAGAAATTCATTCAGATTGTTAAATTTCCCATGTTTATGGAATCATAATGGGTCTGTTATGTCTTGAGTTGAGTACATGATGAGTTTATGTGGATTACTATTCCATTCAAAATTACTAAGGAAGCCATTAGTGTAGTAACCAGTTTGAATTCTTCTAGTGGATTACTTGTTCTGAAGTCTGTGAAAAACCAAACTGCTACTGATGCCACATGATCAACATATGATAGAAGATAAATAAATGTCAAAAACATTATTGATGTAGATGTGAAATTTGCATCCATGGTCATTGGATACAAAATTTACCATTCTAGCCATGAAAATTCAGTATCCGACACAAAAATCTATGCCACTTACTAGATGATAAAGGAAAATGCAGACTATGACCTTTGTGAGTTGTTGAGAACTTAGTTAATGGAAAATATGGAAAAGATAAAGAAAGACAAGAAATATTCATTCAAATATGGTACCATTCTTTTGTGTTTGTTTTGTTACTTCATGGGTGAGGTTCCAAGAATCAGAAAAGTCCAATGGAAAAAAGACATACCAGTAGCTGAACATATCTAAGATCTATTATATGGTTCTAGAGACATGAAATCAAGAAATGCAGCTATGTTGGGATATTTCAAAGATTTCTAGTCTATGATGCAAGCAAGGGAGAGGATTCCTACCTCTATTGTAGATAAATACAAGGACTCTATTTGCTTCATGGTGAGTATTGATCAATGCATGATGGAGGCCATTGATCCTAGGAAAATTTGGATCATGCCCATGGAATATGAAGTTTATGGGAAGGTTCTAGATATGTATGCTCAACACATACTGAGAAAGCCAGTGGATCCGATAGAAGAAAGATTTGGAACATATGCAGAAAAGGACAAATAGGTGCATAGTGAGCTAAGAAATCCTATTGGTACTAAAAGAGTAAGAAAAGAAGTTGAAATTCTTGTAGAGAGCTTGGGAATACCTATAGATTTAATAAAAGAAGCCAAATAGAAAAGGGCAGAAGATGAAGCAGCAAGGCAAGTTGCTAAGGAAGCATCAAAGGCATAATCAGCTGGTCTAACAGTGCCATTTGGCTGAGAGCTACTAGAAGCTCAGTATCTCAGTCCGCCCCTACAACAAAGGCTAGCCCTGTAAAAATTAAGCCTAAGAGATCTGAAAAGGAAGGGAAGAAAAAGAGAAAGGGAGTATATATAGCTGTTTCAGATGATGAAGAGAAAGATTCTGATGAAGAAGTTAAAGAGATTAGGGATCAAGGTACTAAAGCAGCAACAATCATAAAAGGTAATCCTTCCAGTGAAGGTGACCATGCAAAGAAGAAAGCAAAAAATAATAAACCAGGTATGTCTATACAAGAAGTTGAGAAAGCTTTGGTTCAGGATAGAAATTTAAAACCACTTTGTAAAAGGTACGAATCTTTTGATGTATTTGACAAAATAATTATGGAAGAAGCAACTATAAAAAATATGAATTTTTTTAATAAAGTTTTGATTGAGATTATGGATATTTTTCCAAAAGGTTTATATGACATTCTAGAAGCAAGAAGGTTAAGTGATAGAACTGAAGAGGAGAAAATGAGAGAGGATTCTTGCTGAACTATGTCCAATAATGTATGTGGATGAAATGAAGACACTCTCGAACAAGGCCTAAAATAAATTAAAAAGTAAAACAAGGGTTAATAAGCTTATGATTGGTCAAATAGAGGAAGTAACAAAAGAAAAAAAGGAAATTCCAAGAGAAATACCGTTGAATGAAAGAGTTCAAGTTGTGACTAAGGAAACACATGTTGACAGTGTCTTACCTGATTCGGTGAAAGAAGTAGAAGGTAATGTTGATGATAATGCTGATGATAATGTTGATGTTGATGTTAACACTGAAATTCCTATGGATGTTGAGGCACTTGAAAATACATCAGTTGAAAAGGTAGAAATCTCTAAAGCTAAATCAAAACCTGCAATTGAGGAAACATTAGCTGAGGAGGAGAAAGACAATGTAAAAGTAGTCTCGATTACAATAAGAGACATTGCTGAGACTGTAAAGAAATTTTTGGTTGCACAAAAGGAAGAACTAGATCCAAAATTAATTGAAGGTCATATTGACCTATCTACACTAAGCGCAATCCAGAAAATGAAAGTAGCTATGATTGCTCAAGCTTAGGCCAAAGAAGAGCTACTAAAATCACACATTAAGGACAACGAACTACTAAATCTAGCATCCAGAGTACTGGAGAAGATAATTCTATCCCATGTAAACGATCTGGCTAGTTCATCCTCCTGTGAACAAAAAAGGCTAATCAATTTAGGTGACACTCACTTTGAGTCATTAGAAAAGTAAGCCATGGTAAAAGTGCATAATGATATCGATGCTAAATGGTTCAAAGGAATGAAAATGATGATTGTACAAGATAAAATCCTCTTGACTACATGCATTACTAATGTGAAGGATGCTTTATCAGAAGGAGGGAAGATCTATGAAGCATGTCTATCTTTTTCAAAATTGACTGAAGTAAATGAAAAGAAGATCAAAGACTTGGAAAATAAGTTAAATGCTATCTTTGAAGCATTTGATTCGCTAGTCAGTAGTGTTGGGAAAGAAGAAGGAGAGGTGATGTCCCTGCTCAATAGCATAAAAGGTTTGAAACATGAAAATGACAAAATTGTTGCCAAAAGTTGTGAACTCCGAAGCATAATCTATCCAAAACTTGACATATTATCAAGTGCTCTAAAATAAGGAGAAGAATCTATAGGAGTTGCTGATCCAACCAACTTGGAGTCCACAGAGACACAATACTATTTGATATATGGTCATATTATAATTATAGAAAGTCTCAAAAGGATTTGGGACACATATTTGATTTAGCTGAAGAAAGACTTTGTTGACATATTTCAACTCATGTAAGTTATAGTACCAATTTTTGCATAATAGTTTTGATGAATTGACCTATTTTTGGAATAAAAACCTTACCTTTTCCATTGATGTCAAAGGGGGAGAAGAAGTGGAGTGAAAAATTCTCAATTATCTCAGGGGGAGAATTGCATTTTTGAATTTTTGGTAGCAGTGTAGTCTATCTTGGTACTGGTCCGACACTTAGTCATTTTTCACTAAGTGTTGCCATCAATGCCAAAGAGATGAGATTTTTGGAAAGATACACTACATGTATCACTTGGTGTTGTCATTGATGGAAACTATAATCGATGATTAGATCCGCACACTATCATTTGTCCATATTGGTAGGAAGATTGAAGATTGTCAAGCAAGAACAGAGTATTCAATAGAATAGTGTTCTTTGATCTATAAGATGATTTCAGGTTATTATTTTGTATTACGCATCCTAAGGAATATTTATTGACATATTATATTTGTTTCTATTGAATCACAATGGCTTGTACTAGTTCATGTGGAAGTTAGAACATTCGGTTGTCGTGTTCTTAGTTTTTCTTGCATTAAGGTCGACCTCATGAATATATTAAGTCACAGATGTATGAGAACTAATTAGTTGAGTATTTCTATGTTTGTATATCTTTTTTTGGGTCCTAGCCAGGTTGTGGCTGACCATTAAGGGTATGCATTACATATTTATCATAATGTAAGTTGACAGTTGTAATTTTGTTGTGTTCTATTGAAGCCGACAAAGTGTAAATAAATCCTATGTTGTAGATATATATAGATATGATCGACCATATCATTTTGTATGATGTACAAGTTAAGTTGTTGCCCAAATTGTGAGTTACAATAGAGAAGAGGTGTGATAATGCATAGTTTCACTTGCACATAGAAGATCTGAGTGGTGTATTTGAGCATAGAAAAATAGAATTACAGAATTAGTCTATAAGGCAATAGATCTATTATTGTGCTTAATCTGGAACTGTAATCAAGCATTTTAGATGCTATCATCTCAGTTCAAATCATCAGATGGTTTTAATCTAAACTCTTGGGCAACAAGCCCTCTTTCTTGAGCAGCGAGCTCTAGGTAGTGTGCCTGAATGCAAGTGCATTAGCCTTTTGTAAAATTCACTTTTGAGTATACTCAGAATTATACTTGTAGATTGGCCATCCACCGTGGTTTTTCCCCTAATAGGGTTTCCACGTAAAAATATTGGTGTTATGGTGTTGTGTTTAATTTTCTGTTTATGCATTATGATTGAATGTTATTAAATCTTTGAAGTTAAAGGTTAATAAAGTAATTTTTGCACAACACTGATTCACCCCCCTCTCTCAGTGTGGCTTGCTTCCAATAGTTTCTAAATTAACTTCTATTAGATTCCTATTGTCTATTGCTGCTACTTATGATTTTGAAATAGAAAAAATGGATGTTAAAACTGCTTTCTTGCATGGGGATCTTGAGGAGGAAATTTATATGTAACAATTTGGTTTTGTAGTGAAAGGAAAAGAACAATTGGTTTGCAGGTTGAATAGATATTTGTATGGTTTGAAATATTCACCCAAGATGTGGTACTAAAAGTTTGATACTTAATACTGAAGTTGGGTTTTCTTGGGAGTGAGAAGGATCAATGTGTTTATATTAAGGTTATTGATGATAAAAATTTAATTATTGTCTTGTATGTTGATGATATGTTCATGGGTAACAACAAGGTGATGATTAAGAAGCTAAAGCCACAATTTTCTTGCACATTTGATATGAAGGACTTGGAGGCTGCAAAATATATTCTTGGGATGGAAATCAATGGAGATCAGGCTCATAGAAAGATTTGGTTAATTCAGAGTAAGTATGTGGATACAATTTTGTGAAGCTTTAATATGCATGACTATAAACTGTTAGTATTTCATTTCCAGTTGATACTAAGTTGAGATTATATATGTGTCCTAATTATGATGATGACTTTGAAGATATGTATAAGGTTCCTTATGCTAGTGCAATTAGTAGTTTAATTTATGAAATTATTTACACTAGATCGGATATAGCCCAAGTAGTGGGAGTTCTAAGTAGGTTTATGTCTAATCTTGGTAAAGAGCATTGAAATTTTGTTAAGAGGGTGTTTATATATTTATGTGGTACTATATATTACTATTTGGTTTATCATGGCACTCATGATGTGGTCAAGTCATTAGACATATAGGGTTTTGTTGATGTAGATTGCTGGAAATATGGAGCCTTGCAACATGAGCATGGAGTGTATATGGATTGTGTTGGATTTTATTATGTTGTCATTGATGTCAAAATGGTGACAAATGTACCAGAAGCTTACTTAGTCTACCATAAATTCTCTATCGAAAGTGTTCTTTACTGATAAACTAGTATGTTGGTTTTTGAGTTTGGAATTCACCATAAGAAAAGATATGACTCTAATATCTTAACCATGTTATTATTCCTCATTCAAACATCTATATCCAGGATCTTGAAATTTTTTGTGTTGTGATAAGAAAGTTATCATTGAAAGAGTTTAGCTTTGTACTTTGCAATTGTTTCTCTGCTCAGCATATCAGTGTGGGAGACTTCACATTTTCTTAGGAAGAACATTCTATTGCTGCGGTTCTAATGGTAGTCTCTTTGATATTAGTATGATGAGAAATTGAGGTGATGTTGGATCTAGAAGGTGTTTTGTTTTGAGAAGTGTATGGTGGTTTCGATATTTTTTGTTTAGGTCCTAGCATTGGCTGACCTAACATATGTCATGCATTAAGAAGATCAAATATACCTTGAGGATGTTTTCTATAGATCTTCGCCGACTTGATATGATGCACTACATGGAAAAAAAAGTTTTATATATCATATGGTGTCGACAAGAGTGTTTTTGGTTAGTTTGTCTTCATCTAATTAGGATGACCTAATTGATGAATACGATATAATTATATATATATGTAAGAATATTTGAAGAAGATGAGTGTGAAGGTGTGTAGAGTGAACATGTGAAAGTGTGAGCATGGGAAGGAGAAAGATGAGAGATATGGTGAAGTGCAAAGGGTATTGAGGAATGTTTGGATATGCAAGCCTAAATGATTTATCAATTGAGGATCAAAACATAATTGCTAAATGACTGCTATGAGAAGCAATACATCACATTCAAAGCTTCATTGGAACTGAACTCTGCACTCAAAAGGTGTATTCTATTAGTTTATACTTTTGGCAGCGAGCCATAAATTTTTTGTCTTGGTGATTAGCCATCTTTTGTATTCAGACTGCAAGCCTTTCAAGGACAGCGAGTCCTGGCAATGAGCCCTGTAATATCTTGTATCCGAATATAATATATTGTGAGATAATCCTCACCACGGTTTTTCCCATTTTGGGTTTTCCACATAAAAATCTTGGTGTTCATGTGTGTTAATGCATTGTCTTGTTTCCATGTTCTCTTGTTGATTTAGTTAGAATTGTGATAATTTTTAAATAGATTTTATGTGAATGGTTTTATGGAATACTAATTCACCCCCCTCTTAGTATTTCGGATATTCAACAATTGGTATCAAAGCTTGGTTACTCTGAAGGAGCCTAATAGCTTGAGGAAGGTCCCAAAATTTGAATATAAGAAATTGTTTCCTCTAGAAGTGATCTCTGTTGGATGTTTAGAAGAAATTGAAGATCTGAAGAATAAGCTGAAGGAAGTGAATGCTTGTATCAAGAGTCTAAGGAGAAGATATGAGGAATCCTGTGATCAGTTAAAAGGAGAAAATGATGATATCACCAGACTGCTACAACAATTGGAAGAAATTAAAAGAATTGAAGTCTATCAACAAGTTGAAATTCAAGAGAAGATGAATGAATGTGTCAAGCTCAAGCAAGAAATGGAAATCTTGAGATTAGATCTGGAAAAGGCAAAAAGATTTGAGGATAAATTCAAGACAATCTCTACAATGCTTGATGAGTTGATTATTTATTAGAGATCGATGATGGATACAAGTGGTTTAGGGTTTGAAGAAGGCTAGAGTTCAAAAATGAAGCAACCTCCTAACAAGAATGCTTAGTAAAAAGATGGAAAAATCAAGGAATTAAGAAGCAATACCAGGACTCCCATCAGAAAACCTGATTCTCAAAGGTAATTTTCTTTCAATGGTGTGCCATTCCTACAATAAATTTGGTCATAGAAAAAATAAATGTAAAAGAGAATGAATGATACTTTGTCATTCTCCAGCAAATGTTTTATGTGCAAGAAGTTTGGACACAAGGCTAATTAGTGCGAATATAGATTGAATAAAAGAAAATATGGAAGGAAGAATGCTGTTTGCTGTGATTGTAGCAATCTAGAACAATTTTCTAGTAACTAGAGAAGGAAAAAAGATATCTATCTGGAAAAGAAGCATTAACTAATCATAGACCTAGAAGAATTAAGAAAATAAATGAAAATAATTTGGAGAAAGGAAGGAGAATTCAAGCAAGTTGAATCAAAATTATCAATTTTATCTATGCCGTCTTCTAGTGAAAATACACCCATCAAATTTTGAGTAAGGAAATGCCTAAGGAGGAGAAATTATCAAAAAAATTAATAAAACCCTCATCGATACTTGTCACATCATGACAAAAGTATATTTAATACGGTAATGAGTTCAAAAAGAATTTTTTAGTCTCATGTGTGAAGAATGAAGTTTGCATATTTTGAAAGGATGGAAGTGCACATGAGTTTTGAGGTGATCTACTTGCAATTTGAAGCATTTATTGCAAAAGAATTTGAAATGAAAGAAATAAATTCATATGTATCAAGGAAATCATATTTGAAAAAAGGAATTTGTGAATTTAGAGAAGCGTGCAAAGGAAGTTTGGAGAAACCAGAGCTATTCAAAATTTCAAGATTGGAAGGAAGAAGAATTCGAAGTGGGTTCAAAGTGTACTCCAAAATAATTAACTTCATAGTTTCTAAGAAAATATGTTATATGGAAGTTGAATCCAGATTGGTGTGGATATCTAAACTAAATTATGAATTGACTAAGGCTAAGATTAATCATTATGCAAAACTTCTTTTAGACAATCCCAAGAATCCCAATGAAGAAGAAGCCTTCGATAGTGTAACCAAAACAAGAAAGAAAAGGAAAAGTGTTGTCACCAAACAAGAAGTTACATAAGGAAGTAAATTAGAGAGAGCTTAACATGAGCATGAGATGAGATGAGAAGTTACACATCACGAAGTGGTAAAGGAATTGGAGAGTGTACAGGTTTGTGAGGAAGAGGCTCAAAAATTGCTTTCTTTCTATTTGAACTAGTCTATTTGTACATTGAATGTAAGAGATGCGATAAGGAAGAGTGAAATGTAGATGAGTACTCAATAAGATATGTACAAATTGGCAGATGATAGAGATAATCAAAGATGGTCCTACATTTTGCAACTTTAGGAAAAAATATTTTCTCCACATGATCAAAGAAAATAAGTGATTAAGAAGTTTGTGGCACTTAGAGATATGGTAAAACTCAGGCACATTCTTGTATCTATTGCTCTTGAAAGTATTGGCAATCTATCAAAGATTAACCTTAGTCTCAATACTTTAGTAGATAGTACATAGTCTTTGAACAAGCTTGAACACACAAGACTCTTGTAAGTGTGAAAGAAGAATGGGAAGAAGGAAAAGCCTCATGGAAGGTTACCCTGAATAATCTCAAAGGTTCCTCTTCTTCAGGATAATACAATACTTTTTGTTCATATCTTTTTGGTTAATTTTTTGATGCATATACATATATATCGGACCCTATACTTTTCCATTGATGTCAAATGGGGAGAGATAGACAGATAGAGGAATTTTTTTTGAGGAGAACAATTTTGAAAGGGGGAATATTCAGTTGCCTTATATTAGAAAAATGTTTTTGATATGGATGTTGCCATCAATGCCAAAAAGGGAGATTGTTGGAAATATGGAGCCTTGCAACATGAGCATGAAGTGTATATGGATTGTGTTGGATGTTCCTGTGTTGTCATTGATGTCAACATGGTGACAAATATACGAGAAGCTCACTTAGTCTACCAGAAGTTATTCTCTACTGGAAGTGTTCTTTATTGATAAACCAATGTGCTAGTTTTTGAGTCTGAAATTCATCACAAGAAAAGATATGACTCTAGTCTCTTAATTGTGTTATATGTCTCATTCAGACATCTATATCTAGGATCTTGAGAAGTTTTGTGTTGTGAGAAAACAATTATCATTGACAAATTTTAGCTGTATATAGTTGTTTCTTTGCTCAACATATTAGTGTGGGAGACTCCAAATTTTATTAGGAAGAACATTCTATTTTTGCAGTTCTAATGGTAGTCTCTTTGATGTTGGTATGATGAGAAATTGAGGGGATGTTGGATCTGGAAGGTGTTTTGTTTTGAGAAGTGTATGGTGGTTTGGATAATTTTTTAGATCCTAGCCTTTGCTAAACTAACATATGTCATGCATTAAGAAGATCAAATATACCTTGAGGATATTTTCTATAGATCTTCACCGACTTGATATGATGAACTACATGGAAAAAAATGTTTTATATATCATATGGTACCGGAAAGAGTCATTTTGATTAGTTTTTATTCATATAATTAGGGTGACCTAATTGATGAATAATATATAATTTCATATATATGTAAGACTCTTTGAAAAAGATGAATGTGAAGGTGTGTGAAGTGAACATGTGGAAGTGTGAGTGAGGGAAGGAGAAAGAAGAGAGATATGGTGAAGTGTGAAGGGTATTGAGGAATGTTTGGATATGCTAGCCTAAATGATTTATCACTTGAGGATCATAACATAATTGTTGAGTGAGTGATGTGAGAAGCAATACTTCAAATTTAGAGCTTCATTGGAATTGAACCCTACACACAAAAGGTGTATTCTATCTATTCATACTTTTGGCAGTGAGCCATAAATTTTGTATCTTGGCAGTTAGCCATCTTTTGTATTTAGGATGTGAGACTTTCAAGGATAGTGAGTCCTGTAATATCTTATATCTAGATATAATATATTGTGAGCTAATCCTCATTGTGTTTTTTCCCATTTTGGGGTTTCCACATAAAAATCCTAGTGTTCATGTGTGTTGATGCATTATCTTGTTTCCATTTTCTCTCTTGCTGATTCAGTTAGAATAGTGATACTGTTTAAATGGATTTTATGTGAATGGTTTTATGGAATACTGATTTAACCCCCTCTCAGTATTCCAGATATTCAACATAGATTGGGAAAGTGACTTGGATAGTTGAAGGTCCAATAGTGGCTATGTATTTACTCTGTTTGAAGGTGTAGTAAATTGGATGAGTAAGAGGCAACCTAAAATTAATTTTTCCACCACTTAGGTAGAGTATATGGCTGCTACACATGAATCCAAGGAGTTAATATGGTTTCAAAGACTTGGTAATAATATTGGTTTCGATTGTAGGATAGTGAGGATTAGATGTGATAGTCAAAGTACTATTTGTTTGGCTAAAAATCCTATGTATCATGCTCATACTAAGAATATTGATGTTCAATATCACTTTGTGCAAGAGACGGTTGATAATACTAAGGCCTTGATTTATAAGGTTAACACTTTGGATAATGTTGCAGATTCTCTTACAAAGCCAGTGACCACAAATAATTTTTCTTGGTGGATGAAGGCCATGGGCCTTGATCATGCTATACTTGATTTAATATTTGTATCTCTTAGATACAATTGCAATGTATATTTTCAAGTGGGAGAATTTTATATTAGGTGAAATTTACCTTGCTAACTTATGTCATTTTTATGTCTCCATTTTTCTTGGAAAGTGTCTTAGGGGACATGAGAGAAATGTATTTAAATTTGACATATTGTAGTTATATTTTCGAGAGGAAATTTCATGTTGTTGGAGGTTACACATCACTAGAGGATACAATTATCCATCTTAGGTATTCACATTGGGAATTTTAAGGGTCTTAAGTGAGTCACCAAGTTTGGAGGAAAACAAGTGTCCATTGGTTCTCCATCCGGAAGTTGACAATCATTAGAGCATCTTGAATGCCAAAAGTTGAAGGGGATATGGGTTAGGAACCCATGTTTAATCCTTGTGCACATTAATTAATTTATTATGATTGAATCTTGGTTTTCCAAGGAAGGGGTGTGGGTTTTTTCAAGTGGTTTTGGCATCTCTTTGTTCAGTTTACTACTATGGTTTTTACTCCAACAAGTTCTATAAATTGGAGCCTTGAGATGGTAGTATCATATTGTGTTATTCACAAGTGTATGGAAGAATCCAAGTTGTATGAGATCAGAAATGAAGTGTATTGTGGTGTATCTTTGTTGTGAAGATAAATAATATACTTGCCATCTTTTCTCATGTGGAGTTTTTTCTCGAAAGGGTTTCTCCACGTAAATCTAGTGTCATATTTGTTTGTTGATTTTTTTATTATGGTGAATGTACAATCATGTACATATAATCAGATTTGGTAATATTATTTTGAGATTTGAATACACATACATAAGTCAATATTGCAACTTAGTTCCACCTTTTTTTCAACATTAATATTGCCATAAATATTAAATAAATATGCAATTTCATAGACATCCTCTTAAGAAATATTTCCCTATCCCAATGTGTGGCATCCCATGTAGACATGAACTACAACATTAAAAAATGTAAAACATTTCTATGTTCAAGGTTTACAACATCTTTCCAATAGGTCTCAAATGGTTGGATGAAGGTTTTTGAGGCTTTGTACATGATTTTAGATTTGTGCTAGACACTTGTGTTAAGGGAGGGGTTCTCACATCTAGGATGAATGCTTATGTCTAGATGAGGGGCTCATGTTTAGGCCTTCAAATGACCTCAAAAATTTAAGTGTTTTTCACATTATTTTTGTGACCTCTATTCTCTATGTAGATTTTGAATGAGTATCTTGTTCTGAGATACTACCTTGTGAAATTTGAAGGTTTTGAAAAAAATAGTTTTGTTTGCATATGGGAGACTTCCTTAACCAATACCCTAGGATGAAATGTTTTAACTTGGAAGAAGTAGTAATTAGGAGTGTGTGATCCCTAAGTGTATGTATTTGTGGTGTGTGTAATATATGCAACTATTAAAATTTAAGAAGCTTGCTACCACTAGTATGGTGCGTGTAGTGTAATGGAGGAGATGAGGATATGGAAAATCCATAGTGTGCTAAGGGGCTTTTGTATTGAGGTTTTATATACAATAATGGATGGATTAATTAATATTTTTTTTTAAAACTTTAGTTTGGGAAACTTGGAAGGTAAATCATATTGTGTGTATGAGCTTCTAAGAGGAGAGTTTGAAGGTGTGGACACTAAAATTTTCCCTAGGCCTGCGAACTCTATTTTCTTCATCGATTCCCCTTTCATACTTAATAATTAAATACTTTTAATTATTTGATTATTGTCTAATATCATAATTTGTCTATTAATTAAATAATTTTAATTATTTAACTAATTTATTTCTATCCTTTTATTTCCTCTTTTGATTTGTTAAATAAATTTTATTTATTTAATTACGTCACTAATGCCATTTTCCTCTATGATCAAATAAATTTTATTTATTTAGTTATCATCATCTTTCCACTATAATCAAATAGTTATTTTAATTATGTAATTATTCATTTATCCTTTTCTTCCACAAATTAAATAAATTTTATTTATTTAATTATTTACTAATTTGTCATTTTCTTCCCACTTTCTCAAATTAAATTGTTATTTAATTTAAAAGTCAACCTATCACAAGTCTTCTATTATTAAATAATGTTTTCATTATTTAATTATTCTTTTCCCTCCCAAAATAAATAATTTTAAAATATCTCTCCAACAATCTCTTTTTCTGTGCCAACCTCTCTATCCATGTCATTTTTTTTCTAGGTAAGCACTACCAAAGGGGGTAGCTCCCTCTATTGATTTAAAAATAAAAAAAACAACCACACGACATCAATAATACAGATAGAAAATGCCTGCAAAAACATCAACTATCCTAGCAACTAAACTCTCTTCAATCAAGCCAAGGTTGGCCTCAATGAACTACATGAAATCACATATTTTGTTCTTTTTCTCCACTCCTTTCTTAAACAATTTTTAGGCTTTATGCAATTTCATCTTCGTGTTATCCTTGTTAAGACTGAGTACATCCATTGCAAGCCCATATTTTGGTTTGATAGGAACATTATTGATGGCATCACAAATTTCCAAGTATGTTTCTTCCCTCTTGTAACACAGTGCAACCCGAACACCCCACTATCTTACCCCCAACACCTAGATGTAGTTATTGTAAAAATGCTCTAAGACCAATCCATCGTGTGTATGAGGACTACTCCAAAAATCATCACCAACCACCTTCCTGATCGCTACAAATTCCTTCTCCTATTCTTTTGGGAACAAAAAAAGGATTTGCTCGCTAATCGTTTCTAGTTCACCGACCTCACTTCCTCCCAAGCACTTGCAAGAGACTCCAAAATGATTTTACATACTTGTGTTGATCAAGCAAACAACATATACCCCTTCAAATATGCCTCGTCAAGTTAAGATCTGACCAATAGGAATCCATAATTAGATTACTAAACCATCTGCCAATCCGAACCCGTTAGAGAAATGACTACTCATCCATAGAAAATCCACCATTTAGCCCTAATCATGCCATCATGCCCAACTTAGGAGAGGTGCCCACCACCAGTTTCCAATTTGGGGAGCACCTTTTTGATACAACATTAATGCAAACTTGCAAATGCCCTTCAATATCCACCCATTTATTCCCTTGGCTAGACAAGGATGCCCCACACACCAAAGATTTAAATTTCA
Source organism: Sequoiadendron giganteum (assembly GCA_007115665.2). NCBI lineage: Eukaryota > Viridiplantae > Streptophyta > Pinopsida > Cupressales > Cupressaceae > Sequoiadendron > Sequoiadendron giganteum. The sequence goes on from CM021102.1 coordinate 26,257,212, forward strand.
CTTCATTATTTGTTACCACCTCAAGCCTTCTAGATAACACCCAAGTGCACCATCCTACACCATCACATATAACACAACCAATCCTAGACTTTCTCGGGTTCCCTTTTCAAGATCTATCAAAAATCAACTCATGATAGCACACATCGGGCGGAGACCACCTGGACGACACTCTTTTCTTGGAATTTCCCACAACTAGTACTTCAGGAGGCTACAAGGATGACCAAACTTTCTGGAGGAAACTGTCCCAATTGGTGAAACATGTAGCCTTGTTACAATGATTGTTCAAGTTTGACACCTTGACTATACCATTTGCTATCTTCAAGTGATAACTTCATATATTGAGAGACTTAAATCATTGAAGATTCTTCCATTTTTCTCTTTCCGTTGATGCCAGACCAGTAGAGAGGGTGCCAATAGCCATTCCTTTGCCCAAATGCTATTTCATTTTCATAACGGCTAGCCCCATAGGAATTCTAGTAGGTCTAGCTACCTTGGAGTAGACCAACACAAGGCACCCAACAACCAATCCCAACATTTTGAAGAGAAAATAAAATTTAGTAGAAATTGGTTTTCTGATTCACAATCCTTTTGGCATAACATACTTCTACTTGGACTATTAAAACCATAGCTATCCAATCTATCACTCATCAAAATCTATCGATGCAGGGTAGTCCAAAGGAAAAATCCCACCTTAGGGAGAATTCCATCCTTCCAGTAGAGGTCAACCAACCAATCCACACCTTGAAGTTGTTCCCTTTGGATTTTGTATCCCAATTTGATAGAGAATTCACCATATTTGGCCCTACACCATATAACCTCATGTTCATTGATTGACAAGAAAATTTTGTGGGAAGCTAACATGTTGCTCAAGTGTGTCTTAATAGAGTCAAGTACAAGGGAGTCGATATCTAGCCATTCAAAAGAATAACCTCCCACCCCAACCACACTCCTACCATAATTTTACAAAAACTTCCCATGGAATTCAATTGTGTTTTCCAACCACTCAACATTGTTTAGTGTCATTCTTATCTCTTCTTCTCTCATTTAATTTCAACCCTTGATCGAATTATTTTATAATTCAATCTTAGCCACTCATCCTTATCATTGCCCTAATTTAGCCCTAACCCTATTTCATACTACAACTTTCATTTTTGGCCATTGATTGACATATCTTATTGAAATTAAATATTATCCCTTCATTTACATTTATCTTTCTATAAAAGAGACATATCATTGTCATTTCAGCCTACCTAGACTATTGCTATCAAATGAGACAACTACAAATCTTCAATATTTTGCTATCACGGACATTAGGTTACTACTGGATACTCAAATATGAGGGCATCAATAATATTCAAGAAAAAAAGGAGAAGGGCAATGGAGGTCAAGCAACCATGGGATAGGTAATATTTACTTTATGTTTATGTTTCTATGTTGGATTATACTTCATTGTTGGTTTATGGATTTATGGTTATAGTTTTGATGTTATATTAACTTAACTTGAATTTTATCCTAGATTACATTGGTGAACCCGACATGAACTAACCAAACTTGGAAGAAATTTTTAGAAATTTTGAAGTTTCAAGTCTACACTACAATTATCAGCCCGAAAGACACAATCACCAAAATCCAATGCACCAAATTGCTAGCCAGAATGCTGCATCTATCTAGAATTTGAGAAAATCACTTTGTTGAATTTATTTTTGGGTTTTTCTATTGAATTTCAGTTTGTGGTTTCAATTTTAATATTCTAACATCATTATTGCATCCTAGGCAGGTGCATGGAGATGGTTAGCCAATTTGTGGCCACTTTCAATTTTGTTTTTTGAAAAGTCATAACGCGAGTGCATTATAACGTGAGCACGTTATAATGTGGCTCAACCCAACAAGCCATAATGCGAGTGCGTTATAACATGAGCACATTACAACGTGCTTGCGTTATAACATGTTAAAAGAAAAAAAATTGAAACTCATTCATTCTTCATTTCGATTGTGTTTTCTATTGTGCCCATAGACAAAACCCCCATTTTTCTCGCTCGCGTTCTAAGAGGAGGTATTGTGCAAAAATATTCACCAACAGTTTCTATTTCTTTGCAATGATGGCACCATGATGATGAGGAGTGTGAGAGATAAGGATTGTTTGCTTTTCATTTTGAATTTGTTAGTTTTAAGTTGAATTTTTTAGTTTTCGGTTGTATTTGATATTTTTTTTTTCAATATTTAGGAGATGAAAATCAACCTACAAACCCTCAAAATCCTCAACAAGAAGAGCAACCAAATCCTGAAGAACAAAATCTCAAAGAACAAAATCCTAAAGAACAAAATCCTCAAGAACAAAATCAACCACAACAACAACCTCCTCCACCAATCACTCAACCCCCTCCTGGCACTGAACAAAATTTAATGAGTGAAATTGAGAACAACAAAAAGAAAATTGAGGATTTAATTAGTAGGTTGAGTGATCCAAATGGTTCAACTGTAGAAAGAATGAACCTAGCAAGTTCATTGAAAGATATTTTAAAAAATGTAGATTCAATTAGCAAAAAAATAACTAGATGGCAAGATAGGAGGCTGGCAGCTAGGGCTTATTATGTGAATAAACTATCATATATAGATGTAAAGGATTTAAAAATTCCAAAAGGTGATTTGTGATCATTATTCACTGACCCACGCACAAATCAAAATATTACCCTCAATGCAAAGAGGTTTCTTATTCATTGGTGCCACCACCAACAGATTAGGAACCATTTTTATGATAGGTGGTACATGGTCTTCGATTACCCACCATGCAAAAATTATGAAGTCTCACAATATTTCCTTAGGAAACTATACAGTGAGTTCATATTGAACAAAATCCCAAATTATTTTGATATGAGAGACTTCCAGGGAGGTGGGGGGTCATCTCAGGATAGACTCAATGCATAGCCAGATCCTACATGGAAAGGGAGACAAGCTCTTGCTAGGCTGCCTCATGAGCACATTATTATGCCTTCTGTCGTGAAGGAGAGTGCTAGCATAGAGTCATTGTAGGTGATGAACACTTTGACCCAGAGTTTCGTCCATCATACTAGCCCTATTCTATAGCACCATCCAAGGGAGTCTTCAAGTGGTGGCATTTGAACCCATGTATTTCAATCTTGTGGGGTGACTTGTTCATATGACCCCACCAACACTTAGGAGGCTACTATGTAGGATCTGTCTGTAGCTATGGAGATGGAGAGGGCAGCTGACATTTTGCATGAGGCATATGGCATTGATAGTCAGGTAAAATTTAGCATGTTCATTGAATTTAATTTCAATTTTGAAATGCAAGATTAGCTAAAAATGTTTTATGATTTTAATAAAATTGCAAGGTCACAGTGTTGAGATTGGATACACCGGCCCTCCACCTACTTATTTTTGTAGTACACCTATCGGTGGGGTATGTAACTAGTAAACCATTATAAATTTATTACATGTTAATAGCATTGTTTTATGAATGGTATTTTAATATGCCATTTTGGATGTTGAACATGCTAATATTGGAGGTTTTGAGGGAACACCTCCCAGTGCCAGTGGATTTACTCAAACCTACACAAGGATAATAGAATAAAGAGTTTAACTAATGAATTTTACTTAATAGATTTGTGTAGTTTATATGCACATCGTTGATTACGTTGAATAATTTGTTGTTTTATTTTTAGATGTTGCAAGACAAAAAACCTCCGAATGTGATGAGGGTAATGCAGATCAGTGTTTCATCTGCTATACAATCCTTGATGGCTCTGATAGGGGAGGTATGAGGAAAATTATTAAATTTCAAGTTACATTCATTGTTATAGATGTTAGTTAGTGAAAAATCAAACCACAATTGATTTGTAGTTTAATTTCTATTTGGATGGTTTATACAGGGCTTGAGCACGCATGAGCATGGGTGTGTGAATATTTCCCTTATGGAGAGAGATCATGAGATGGTGGTAAGTGATTATTTTTTCAAATATATCATTTTTTATAATGTCATTTCTATATATTCATGTCTTTACTTCTTATTGTAATAGTTACAACTTCACCATGAACTAAACACTAGGAGGAGCAGAAGGAGCACTCCTCGAGTGCAACACAAACAAGTGACAGACCTGTCCCCGTCCGATCAACAAGAAAATGGAAATAATTTATTTCTAGAGCACTTTGTTGTATGCCTACATGGCAGTTTTGTACATATTTGTATTGGACATATTTGACATTGTATGTCTATATGAGATTCTCATAAGACTATATGGCTATTTTGTACATATATTGATGTATGTATTGATAATAGAGGAATAAAATTTTACAACGCTATTCAAATGTTTACAAATTTATCACAGATCAAGTCCATATATTTTCCCCATTATACATTGGGCAGATTTGCACATGAGTATTTACAAAAAAAATTATCCAACATGGATCATCTACATTATTACATGACTGATATGAATAGGCGTTGATTGTATTGGACTACCTTGCAAAATCTTCAAAATAGATAAGACACCTTGCCGACATAATTGTTTGACCATAAGATTAATAAATAGTTTGATAGATGCTGCAACTATCTTCATAGCTGTGTGGATGGTCCTTATTACTACCTCCATTTGAGTGTATTCCCAAGGCCCCATGTGGATCGATTTGAGTTTGATGTTCCTCACTCTCAGCGATGTTGAAAGTCCTTTTGAATTCATTCATGGCATGGAGAAAAACCTTTGCCTCCTCATTGCTGAGATGATAGGCAATCCCACAACTTACCTCCTCGTTGATTACAGCCATACGACCTTCCCTGATATGCTTCCAGAATTTGGCCATTGAAACCTCTATGTGCAAGGAGACCTCCATTTGCATAGTGACCAGCCACAAATCCTGTTGTTCCTTACCATAGATTACATACATACTGATTGAATGCCTCAAGTGCCAACTTCTGCGTTGTTAAAGACCTCTTGAAACCGCCTCAATGCCTTTAGGAAGATTTTATATTTGCATTCTAAATTGATGGTTCAATAGATATGAGTTATGTCTATTCAAGTGTATACTTTACAACTTACGTGTGTTCCAATGTATACTTTGTGAGTTACGTGTTTTCATGCATATACCTTGTATTCGTGCATATACTTTGTATTAATTTGTGTATACTATGTATTCGTGTGTATACTTCAAGGCTTACTTGTTTTTGAGTACTTGTGCTTCCATTATTCACATGTACATGCTTGACTTATTCACGTGTATACTTATTAATTGGTTATCCCTAGCATTGATCATTGTTGTCCTTCATGGTTTGTGTTGAATATTAATTGATTGATGCTAAAAAACTTTATCTAAAAGAAAAAAACATGTTTTCAATTGGTATTCCATGAAATGATTCAAAAAAAGATTCCAATATGTTCTTGATGCATCACCATAAAAACACGTCGAAAGATTTATATGTCAACTTTTTGCAATATTATTTCTTGTATACGAAATGAACTCGGGAGAAAGAAAGTTATAATTTATAATACAAATAAGAAATGGACTCAACACTATCCTAGACCCTCGAATAGGTCCAATTAACAAAAAAACACTCTCAATCACTCTTCCAATTGAAAAACACCATTGGGCAGCATTTACTAGTCTGTAAATCCACAAAATCCAAAAATTTTAGGGCGTGATTGACCCTCTAACCCACTATCCTCTAAACCCTCACTTTTCTCAAATTTCACTAGGGTTTATTGAAAACCCCATATCTAGACATCATACAAACTCAAAACCTCTTCCAACACTCTTCATTCTACCTACACAAAATTAATTGACCACAAAATTATGTTGCCCCTTGACTTTACCCACTTTTGCCCCTTGATTCTGTGTGTTTGGGTGCAAAATAGGACCATGAATAGCATAAAAATACCTACTCAGACTTGTTGGAACAGTCCATTTTTTCACACGAGTTGTAGAGTGAAAGTTGCACCACTTTGTTACTTTGCACTGCTTGCATTTGACACTTTTTCCATGAAGTGAAAATCTGCTGCTAGGAGAAAACCAATGCAAGATAGCCAAAACTGAGAGAGGTTTTTGTAGAGGGGCCTAATGCAATCCTTTAGGATCAGATGAGAAGTTTCTAAGCATCATGGTATCCGAGTAACAACATGCTGAAGTTTGTAGCCATTTTGCACTTTCGACCCTTAAGGGATGAATCTGGTGGAACATAGCTCAGAGCGATTCCACGTGTTTGGGTGTGAAAGAGGACCATACCTAGCGTAAATATACCTATTCAGATGTGTTGGAACATTTCGATTGGTCACATGAGTTGCAGAACGAAAGTTGCACCACTTTGTAACTTTGCACTGCTTGCATTGGACACTTTTTCCATCAAGTGAAAGTCCATCACCACGGGAAAACCACTTCGAAATAGCCAAAATCGAGAGAGGTTTTTATAGAGGGGCCCAATTCAATCCTGTAGAATCATATAAGAAGTTTCTAATTATCACGGTATCCGATTAACAATATGTTGAGGTTTGCAGCCATTTAGCACTTTGGACTCTTAAGGGATCAATCCGGTTGAACGTATTTCAAAGTGATTTCGCATGTTTGGGTGTGAAAGAGGACCATGCCTAGCATAAAAATACCTATTGTGATGCATTGGAACAATCCGCTTGGTCACACGAGTTGAAAAATGAAATTTGCACAATTTTGCAACTTTGCACTGCTTGCATTTGACGCTTTTTCCATCAAGTGAAAATCTATTGCCACGAGAAAACCGCTCTGAGATAGACAAAACTAAGAGAGCTATTTTTAGAGGGGCCCAACGCAATCCTATAGGATCAGATGAGAAGTTTCTAAGTGCCACTATATTCGAGTAACATCATGCTGAATTTCATAGCCATTTAGTACTTTGGACTCTTAAGGGATCGGTTTAGTTGAACGTACCTCAAAGTGTGTGTTTTGGTGTGAAAGAGGACCATGCCTAGCATAAATGTACCATGTACTTAGAAGAAGATCAATAAAATTCATTGTTTCCTTGCATTTGTGTTCTCTTTTTCAATCTCTTTGTGTTTCCACAGACCAAATACATATTTAGAAACTCATTTTGATGTTAGGGTGCTTATTTGGTGAAAGGGAATAAGTTTTATGGGGTTTGTGTTGCTGCCCCTATATATTTTGATGGAAAAGGGCATGAAAAATGAGGTTTCACCCTAGGGTTTGATAAAATATTGCATGTAGAGGTTAAGTGATTGTCTTTTGAGTTTGTGCAAGTGATTTTAAGAAGGTTTGAGGTGGTCGCATATTCCGGTAAGGTGTGGAACCATTGCTTTCAATAAACCCTCCTCATAATAGCATAAAATAAGGGTTGTATGGTTTGGCATGGTGGAGAGAGTTTCTCTTGAGACAAATTGCAGATCTGAGGGTTTGGATACATGAGAATTGCTTCCCCAACAAGTTTAGGGGTTTTTTGAATATTTAAAGGTATGTTCATTTGTAAATTAGGCCTAGTTATCCTAATGAGGACAATGAAGAAGGTCATTTTTGATGCACATGTTCCAAGAAAATCACTATTTATTTTGAATTATGTGTTGTAACTCAATATAACTATCTAGATTAGTCATTTTTTTGTGAAGTCATTTGAGAATTTTTCCTCAAAACACCACTTGGAGCCACACTTTTCACTTGGAAATTCATCATAAAACCCTGTAGCAACAACTCCACCTTTGTTTCTTGAATTCCCCTATGAATATAAACACACACACACACACCTAAAACATCCTAAGACTAACTTACTCCACTAATCTAAACTATTAAATTTGGTGGAGTAGTCATTATTGGTTATCTACACTCTCAAAACCCCAATCTTGAGGGTTTACAAACCGAGTTGAGAAAAATTAGTTCAAACTCATGATAAACTCAATGGATACCATCCTAAATAGATTCAAATGAAAGATACTTCACTATTCTACCTTAAACAACAATATTGAAGGCCTTAAATTACTGTACAGGTTGTACAAGTTAATGAACAATTGGAAAAACTCATAAAATCACTAAAATAGGGACTTTATTGATTGTAAATCTTCAAGAATACAACAGATCTTTGTTTTGATCGAACTTACATGCTTTATATCACTTCTCTAATCACTTAATGACCTCTTTGAGACTTTGAATACATTTCATATGACCTTCACATGAACTTTTTCACGTTGTTTACATTTCAAAATTCAAATTTTGCAAATTTACCTATTGAAGGCATTTAGAGAACAAGGTGCTACTGCACCAAACATGAACTCCAAAATTATAGTATTTGAGTAAATCTCATTACAATTCCTTAGGTACTTCGTTCTCATAGATCTTTTAAAATGTCACTCATACATTCGAGATTCTCTTTAAATGTCTACATCATAGGTGCTCATTATGAGGTTAACTTCAATTGAGTAACTTGAGATTCCCTCGCTAAGCTTCAAAAACTCTTTTATAATGGATTGAAATCAGAATTGAGATTTGTCAAGGTCATCAAAATAAGGATGTTGCATTTCTTTTTTGGTTGAGATTCTCTTTGATGGCTCATAAATCAACATTTTCTGCAACGAGAGACCAATCAATTTTTAGTAGTTTACTTACAAATATGCAAAGTAAAAGAGAAAAATAAAGAGCATCCAAAATGGAAATGAAATGAAAATAGATGGAAGGAACTTATAAATAGGAATGTAGGTCTCACAACTTAGTCACTCCTGGTCATACATCTTCACTAGGAATTCCAACATACCTATTGCACACAACACCTCTCATGAATAGAGTAAGTTGAAATTTGAGATGCTCTTATAATGTCTACATCATAGCTACTCATGATAAGTTTAACTTCAAATGAATAACTTGAAATTACCTCTCCAAGCTTTTCACACACTTTTGTAATGGCTTAAAATCATGATTGAGATTTATCAAGATCATCAAAATAAGGATGTTGAATTTCTTTTCTGGTTGACATTCTCTTGGATGGCTCATAAATCTACATTTTCTACAAAGGGACACCAATCAATTTCTAGTAGGTTATTTACAAATAGGAAAAGTAAAAGAAGATTATAGCATTACCATCAAATAAATTAATATGCATAGAAGTATAAATTAATAAGAACCAATGTGCATATACTTACAAATTAATCCAATGAACCATCTGGGTCTGCTCTACTCTTTATTGTGTCAAGTATTGCCTCATGGTCAGACTCATGAACCTTCCACAAGGTCTTGTTCAAAGGTATAACCCTATATTTGGTCAAACAAACATTGGATACCATGACAAGGTTTGAGTAATGAAGAATCTTACAATGCATGTCAAAGTCTTGAAACAACAAATGTTTAACACTCGAATGTGGGTACCTTCTAAGCCACGTTCTGGTAACCACAACTGAGCTTGTAGGGTATTTGATGTTTTCTCCATCTATAACTGGGGCCTCCAATTTATTTTTGGCCTCAACACAATGAAACAGGTAATAGTTTGTTCCCTCTTCATTGTCTTCATCTGCAATAACTACATAAACATGCCCTGCATTGATATGTGCAAAAAATCTCTTGAAATTAGTCAACATTATGAATACACTACAAAGTAAGATAACGATATGGAATTTCAACAACTAAGAAAGTAGATATATTACCTAGTTGAACTAGATCTGATACATGGTCAAAGTCGACCGATGATTCCATCTGTGTCAGTTCCAATTCCGTCGGAGGGCGATATGTGTGAAGTGGGCTAAGATAACTTTTCAACCATTTGTCAACCCACTCCCCTGACTCACAATCATTCCAGGCTTACATTGTACATGAAGAACAAAAGCATGAAATCTTTCATGCATCGATACTCCATGGAACTGCATTTGAGCTAAGGAAAGAGTGTACCTCACTCAATCCTATTAGTGTACAACAGTCCTCATATGGTGCAATGTTAGTATCATCCATCAACCAAAAAATATACGAACTGAAGACATACCTTCATTACCTGGACCCATCGAAGCATTACACTACTCTATGATTGATCTTGCATCTTTCAAATTTGCAGTGTCTTTATAATTTAACTCTTCTCATGCTAATGGTCTTTTCATGCATGCTCCTACATTATCATGCCCCCCCTTTCCATACCCGACCTCACAAAAGTTCCACATATGCTGAACACCTATAATGACATGCATCCTACACAACCAATAGAACATGTGTGAGTTCTTGAACTATGCTGCATAGTTATCCGACCATATTATATACTGACCATATGCTATGCCCCTCTGAGCCAAAGAACTGTAGAACATCTGGAAGCAACCTTGCAAAAACTCTGGACAATGTGTGTGATCATCACTAATGTAAAAGTGGTACTCCCTCAATACCTTCCTTTAGTCCTCTATACTATTAGATGCATGAATAAATGCTATGTGCACAAATATCAAAACCTGTGTGGAGTTGTAATACTGTGATTGCACCTCACGCTGTGGCTATAGAGTGTAGTTCTCCACAAAGTCAACCACTGATACTATGCTGCCAATTGGAAAGGTGTCCTTGCATAGCTTGAATTGTGTGTCAAACCATTGGGCTCCATGGGTATGCATTGCATAATCATATAGTATATTGTCATGAAACATGGACACAAACTGACACATTGGAATCTTCTGAATAACCAAATCACACCTCTTTGCTTGAGACCCATCTTTTGTAGCATATGCCACTGTTTTATACTTGCTAAACTCTACTAGTTTTTGTCCCACCTCATCTGTGCTTTCCATATGTTGACATACTGGCATATGATGCAAGCCACCGCAACGCTCACATGAACCATCCAAGCATGTTGTCCTATAGAATATTTGGCCATCCTCTATTCACATAATATTTTTGATAAGAACTCTCTTGAAGATTTTGGTGGGGCTTTTATGTCACAATCCTGCAAAACAATGTTAGTATGCAAATCTAAACATATGGAACAATAAACATCATAATGGTTAGATAATTCATTATGTAGTCTACAACAACAAGTAGTGCATGTGAATTATCTTGACATAAAAAGGTTTAAAAATTTCAAAAAATCTTTGAGAAATACTAATTTGAGGATAATAATTTTGAAATTTATGAAAAAATTGGGTTTGAGTCATATCCAAAGAATGCTTTGGATGTGGTTCACGGTTCTAACCATGATTCTGACCATTGATTCTCCTTCTTACCACATCCCTTTGATTCAGAGATGGCCTTGTGTTATTCTTCCAATACTCTTCAATTAGTGTTCTCAAGGCTTCAACAACTTCTTTATCTTTTTTGTGGCAGTCTCCCCAAGAATGCCCATACTTCTTTTGAATCGGTGCCCTCAATTCTTTTCCGCCTTTGAATGGCTCTTGATAATTTTTTTCTACTAATTCTCATTTGTTCATTCACTCGTCTTTCTAATGAGACCAACTTTTTTTGTTTGAAAACTTACCAAAGTTGATGTCATGACATGTTGGGTGGCATTACTATCCTTTGAGCATGAGGTCTTATCCACACTCTCATAAACATCCATTAGATTCTTCACAATAGTGTCTTCACTCGATGAATTCGATGTTCTCAACCCAAGAGTCTTCATGATGTTCCCATACTTTACACCCCACATCATTTCAACAAATAGTTGACATCTTGCGGTCTCATTTAGCATTTCAAAGAATAATTTCCAAATCTTATCAACATATCTTCTACAAGTGTGTGTTGAAATCTTACCTTCCATGTGCTGCAAAATATCATCATCAATTTTAATCAAATACTTTGGCTTTCTACACAAAATTTTAGGTGGTCTCCTAGGTACATACATCTCAACATTATGAATTTCATCAATATTCAATTGAGGTGGGCTAGATTGCGTACCTTCAATCAAGGGTGGAGAAGAAGACAAACCTTGAGGTTCACGTGGGGATGATGGCATACCTTCTTCATCAAATCCGAGTGATGATGTACTCTCAACTTGAGATGCATTGGATGGTGCCCAACAATACACTTGCAGTGGATGGTGTGCCTCCATATTCACTTGTAGTATATAATATCCCTCCATATTCTCTTGTGCTTAATGGTGTCCCTTCATATTCACTTTCTGTAGAGGGTGTGTCTCCAAATACAGTATCCGAATCTATCTTACCACGATGCTTTTGAATTCATGCCTTTTATGCTGCTAATTCCTTTTCTCTTTTTGACAGTTGAGGTTCCTCTGCAATTGGCTTGTTTTCGTCAATTATTTCCAATATCTTCTTTTCACGATATGCCGCCACTCAAACTCTCTCCTTTTCTTTGAAGGTTTCGTTCTCTTCGTCAGTTAGTTTCTTCTTTGTTCATTTCTTTGACATGGCAGATAATTTTACCTATAGCATGGTAATGAGATGAATATTAGTTCCTCAAAAATGTATCCATTCAAGTTAATCAAAATATATGTCATTCAAGGCTTGATAAAGAATACTTACAATCATCCTGTACAAGAGTTAACCTAGCATAGACAAAGGTCACATGATTTTTTTCATTCCAGAATGCCTTAAATAAATGTGGTAATGTGGCATGCCATGATTGAAAGATAGGCTCAAAATGGAAGCATGGACAAGCATAAAAAATGTCAACTTATGTCATATATATGTATACAAAATATGGAAGCATGCATGGTGTGGGAGCACCATTGAATGAAAATTGTCAATTCAAGAAGTTGTTGTCTAGGTTTTAGGATTTCAATTTTTTTGCATTAAATAAGGTCAATACAACCATTTTCAATTGTAATGAGTCATTTTTTATGTTTCCTAGGTGTTTAGAAGGTTTAGATTTCAAAATTGTAAAAAACATTGGTAAGTTGCCAATTGTGCAAAAGGGCAAAATTGTAAAGTTGTAAGAATAAAATTTTGAGGAAGGAAAATAGTTATACCATTTTAAATGTCAATTGAAGGAATTAGTAGAGTTATTTTTGTGGGAAAAATAATATATATGCTAGAGAACATCGATGCAAAGACTGATTTAGAAGATTTGAAGGAAGATTGAATTGAAAAATCACTATTTTTCATATTTTCTTTATTTCTTTGTCTTTTGCAGCCTTGGTTCAGACCGTACATAGAGGCTTTGAATATATATCTTCTTGAATCACTTTGGGGCATGTGTTAACAATGTTTTCATTTGATTTGAGACTTTAACTCCAATTCTATTAGTAGTTTGGATTGAATCTCTTGTTGCAGGTCTGCGTGCCCTAATTAAAGGGTTTTGAAGGTCTCAATTATGTAAATTGGCCCATTCCACTCACCGTGATTACTATAATTGATGGAATGGGTCTGAATAATTAATAAATACATGAGGGAATGCTATTTGTGTGCAGGGGAGGTCTAAAAGGGTGTTGGGCATGAAGACTTAGAGTGAAATTTTGAGTTTTCCATGAGATTTCAAGTTGTTTTGATATGCTAAAGTGTGTTTTGTGTTGGGGAAGCATGGTTTCTTATTGAATTGAGTTTTTGTAGGCCATTTTAGACCTATTTGAAGTATTCATAAGATCGTGTGAGGGTTGGATGAGTGTTTTTCAATAAACCCCTAGTTTCTTGGGTAAAAAGGAGGGTTTTGTGATTTGGCAATTTGGTGAGTGATTTTATGAAAAAAAATAGTGAATCATTGGTTTGATAACATATAGACTACTGCCCTATTGAGTTTGGTGTTTTGGAAAAGGATTGAAGATAAGGTCCTTTGTAAAAGAGGCCTAATTCGAGGCCTAGTTGGTGTATAAATCCAGTTTTGATGAAGTTGTAACAAAGAAGCCTATTGTGGATTGTTGATATGTTGTTGTGTGCCTTGTTGGGACTTTGAAAAGGGTTAGGTCTTGGTTTGAGAATACCTTCTCTAAAATATATACTTGATTGAGTGAGTTAGCTATGCTACAAGGATGATTGTTGAATTGGTGAAAGTGAAGAATTGTATGAATTGTTGTTGTTGGTTGATTTTGTCTTGAGTTGTGTTACATGACCTCCCTTGATTACATCAATACATAGGGTAATTCAACTGTTAAATAACAAAATTCCTCAAAGAGATGTGGTTTTGGTGCACTAGGGGGGTTTGAGTGTCTAAGAAGGTTCATTATGATTGCTCCATGATATAGGCTGTGTAGTTTGGTAAATGTGATCCCCTAAACTTGCAATTTGCACAAGAACAAAAAACAAATCAAGATGTTAGATCAAATGAAAACAAGAATGAAGGATTCCCCATGAAATCCATCTACTCAAACTTAAACTAGGAAAATGAAGAACAAACTAAATAAATGAAAGTAAATCCTAATTAAGTGAGCGAACTAATGATCCCAAGGGGGAATTGGTGCCAATTGAAATGCTGAAATTGGCCCTTTCCCAACTCCTAAATTTCAATGTTGATGATTGTAGATTAATCAAATCTCCTCAATGAGATTTGAGCATAACCTAGCTATGAGATGTGAAAATGGTGAATATGTGGAATGATGTGCACAAAATTAGCTCTCAATATCAAGAGAGTAACTTTGCATGAGATTGTGGATGCTGCATGAGGAGAGAAGCCTCCAATTTATAGATTTGAATTTGGAAGAAAGGGAAAGATTTGGGCAATGTGGGACTAAATTTCACCCAATGGCCAAATGCCACTTGTCACCATGTGAATGGTTGATGGTTGTGCACATTTTGGCCAAAGTGCCAATAAATGTAATTAGGTGGAATTTGAATTTGAGGAAATGACATGTGAGAGGGAAAAATGAATGAAATAAATGCCACTTGGCTCAATGCATAAGGACATGTAAGAGGAGTGAATGCTTTGTTGGAAGTACCCATCCACTTGAACTTTTTGAATTCAAACTTGAGGGAATATTCCTTTTTGATGCCTGTGAGGGAAAATAGAGATTTAATAAATGAATTAAATCTATTTTATGTGCAAGTTGTATTCTCTAGAGGATTTTAGTGATGGGGATTAACTTAATCAAGATTTTGACTAATTTAATGAGAGATTAGATGATTTGACAATTTTGACTTAAATTGATGAATTGATTTAAATCAGAATTGAGAGGAAATGATTAATTAAATAAATGATTTTGATTTATTTAACTAAGTGGGAAAATGTTAGATTAAATCAAATAAGGTTTCATTTATTTAATTTAATAAGAGGACTTTAGAGACTTTAATCAAATAAAAATGATTTATTTAATTAAACAGAGACATAAGGTTAATTAAATCAAATTGATTAATTTAATTAATGGAGGAGAAAGACTTAACCAAATAAATAATGATTTATTTAACTAAGAGAAAAAAGGTGATGAAAAGTTGAGAGTATGATTTAGGAGGAAATGTTGTTAATAATCAGGATCAAGTGTGCCAAACTGAACTTGTACATTTTCCATGTCTACATTTTGCCCCTCTTTGAAGTAATGTGCTTGTTGCATTGATTCAAAGAATAAACTGTTGTGATCAAAGTTCAAAATTTCTCGATTTTTTAGATGCCTCAGTGAAAGGATTATGCTCGTATACTTCCCCCTCGAGAGATCAGACGAAAATTTTAATTTTTGGATGATCTCGCGAAAAAATGACGACAAGGTGCCTGATAGGTTCAAAATGCCTCAGATTGCAAAAAAAAGCGTTAAAACGTCAAAAAAAGATGCAAAATGGCCCTCGGTTTGATAAAAACGGGATCGAGGGACCAAAATCCTTAGCTGGAAGGTCAAATTAGGTCAAAAAACCCTAATTTTTAGGCTTAAATAGACCTTTAGGGGTCACTTTCAACACATTTGCATACTTAGCTTAGAAAATTTCACACTTTTAGCTCCGACTCTTGGTCGAAATGGCACAACAATAGCTTCCTAGTCACGTGTCAAAGAGAGTACGAGTGTACCAGTGGCTAGTCGACGCAGGACCCATGGTATGTATCCCTATCCGACTTTCAATTTTTTTGTTTTACGTGCATTAAATAGGGTAGAAGTGTTTTAAGTTGAGCGGCGCTGAAAATGCTTTATCGGCGCCGCGCGGTCTTGTATTGGACTGCATATGCAAACAACGCCACGCATCTCAGTTTAGAAACTAGGGTTTACTGGTCAAACTCCATTACGTGTAAAAGTTTAACCGCATGACACAATTAGGGATTTAGGGTTTTCCACAAAGTCGGCCGCATACGTGAATAGTGCCATGCGACCCATTTTAGAACTAAGAAAATTACAAACTCAACCACGGCGGCGCAATTTGCAACTTTCCAAACTGCACCACATTTGCATAGAGCATCGCATTTGCTATTTTGGATGCAAAAAATTAGCGCAAGATGCAAATTTTTTTCTTTTTCCTGATGCGATGGCTTCCCTTGCGCAGTAGGAGCTTGATGTACTTCACTCACAAGAGCACAG
Source organism: Sequoiadendron giganteum (assembly GCA_007115665.2). Taxonomy (NCBI): domain Eukaryota; kingdom Viridiplantae; phylum Streptophyta; class Pinopsida; order Cupressales; family Cupressaceae; genus Sequoiadendron; species Sequoiadendron giganteum. The sequence goes on from CM021102.1 coordinate 26,273,533, forward strand.
ATGGAATGTGGTCCGTAGATTGTAGGATATGCATGAGTTGGTCTAGGAGCAGCTTGGTGCTCTTGGTCTTTGGTATATTGCATACATTTGTCCTATTTGGGCGCACTTAGGTATGATGGCAGCCTTGGCTGAGTGGTGGCACAATGAGATTTCTTCTTTCCACCTTCCTAACGGCAAGGCTACTATTACCCTCAAGGATGTCTGGTGCATCCTCTGATTACCTATCCATGGGGCTAGAGTTATCTATGATCCAGATGCTGGCAGGGATGCTTGCTATGGGGTTATGGAGCTTGATGAGATTTAGTTATTTGATGGGAAGATTGATTTAGAGAGATATCGTGTCTGCATACACATTTATAGGTTGATCATTGCGGCTATCATTTCAGGCCTTGTGGCACCTGATCGATGGGGTTGATACTTTAGTCCAGGTTGGGGACTGGCATGAGAGTAGATGGTTCATTGCAGGGAGTGCTTTGCTTGGGGACCAGTATTACTGGCGTCCCTGTATAGGGATCTTCATGAGTTTTCATACCTAGACAACAGGTCCCTTGGGGCCAGTGTTACCTTATTACACATTTGGGCATGGGAGCGGATCCTAGTGCTTCACCCAGATGTCACACCAATTATTCTTGAGATAGATGATCCTATTGTTTGGCGGTACGGTGGAGCACAGATCCACTTTACCCACACTGGCACAAGTGGTCTTGCACACTGGCGATGATTTCTCAATGAGATGAGAGAGTTCGTCTAGAGACCCTGGATGGGCATAGGCCCATGGTAAAATGATGTTCAATACTTATTTTATGCTAGATAAGACAGGTGGATGCAGGGTCAGGAGCATACCATGATAGAGCGATATCTCCCAAACAGGGTGGCTAGACAGTTTGGAGAGGTACAAGACAGGCCAGATGATCAGTATGTGGCGATTTTTGCTCGTACGACTAGAGAGATAGCATGAGGCCAACCTATTCTGTTAGCTGAGGCAGTGTCCTCTTTCAAATAGATGGTGGTCTGAACATGGCCATATGATCAGGGGTCAGCAGATGTAGGGGTTACTCTAGCATACAGAGCTTGGTTCAGGCCTCCCTTGAGATTGATAGTTCTTGGTACAACGATTCCACGATGGAGACTTAGAGGTAGGACATCGGGTAGAGGCTGAGGATAGGGTAGAGGAAGAGGTGGACCACCTCCTCATCAGACACCTCCTAGGGATTCAACACAACAGTTTCCTCCCCGAGTAGGGGAGCAGGATGGTCAGTTGAGAGTAGTCCCTCAGCAGCAGCCAACAACGCAACCAACAACACAGCCTGATCATAGAGATGCACTGATACAATAGTTGCAGGGTCAGATTCAGGTGTTGATAGCAGAGACAGATGAGGCCAGGCAACAGGTTGCGACAGTTACTGCCGAGAGGGACCAGGCGCGATCCAGGAGGGATCAGGAGATTGGCCACCGACGACAGCTAGAGAACACAACTTCCTCATCTTAGGGCCGATCAGTTGATTTACAAGCATACATAGAGGTGGTCAGGGAGGCCGAGTATTATCGACAACACTATAGACAGGCAATTCCACCAGTAGGCAGAGTGCTAGAATTCTCCTAGTAGACAGGGATGCAGCCGCCAGAGGATCATGGTGACAGGAAGATGGGAGAGGGTGAGGGGCACAACTAGTAGGGCTAACCCTCGATCACAGACAGTTTTCCATTTTAGATTCTTTAGCTGCATTATTGCCCCTATTGTACCATGTATTTCAATGTACACTTGATCTGATTTTGTATCATAACAGTTTATTATTTGATAATATATATGAGATGGTTCGCCCTTTTATGAGATGTTTTGCAATGTATAATATAAATTTATTACTTTCTTATATGCTATGAGATGTTCCTATTTCTTATGTTCATGCGATATGATGTATGTTTCTAATGGAAGCATTTATTTTTTTATCTTTTTCATGCATTTTAATGATGATCCAATGAATGTAATGTATGGTAATGATGGCGTATTGATGTGCCAATGGTAATGGATTCTAATGATTATGTATGTTGTAATGCTTTCTTAAGATGCTTAGAATAAAAAATTTATATTATTCCTCATAACTTAAGATAATGATACGATGCAATATTATTTTTATGCTAATGATCTGGTGGATGCAGAGTGTATGCATTGGTGATGTTCTGATTGCTGTCATGATACCATGTTAGTATGGAAAGAAGATAGAAGAACTTAGAAAGAATGAGTTAGTTAGGATGATGATGATTTTATTTTCCAGGAGTTGGGATTTTCAAAGGGTCAATTACGTTAAGTTTGATAACACACCTAGGTATGATGCATCAAGGTATAAAGAACCAGGATGGCATTGTACCCACTATGATGGAATTTGACTTGACAATTAGATAGGAGTATCCTTGTTCACACTTAGCATGCATACTTCATTCAGGATGTAGTTCAAACATTCTAAACATCTTGGGCCAAAACATAGGAAAGCAAGCTTTCTTATGTGGTCAACAAGATATCTAAAACATCCTCTCCACAAATCAAACAAAGCACATATGACTAAGTTAGTTTACAAGTGTATCCAACAAGCATAGAAGATAAAAGAGACAATGATCTTTGCCTCATTCCTTTCTCTCTAAACCTGTTTTGTTTAGGAATCATTGAGAGGTCCTTGGAACGAGCACAAAATAAGATAAGCCAATAAAAGACCAAATAAAGAACCAAACAAGCTAATTTTCTTCATATCACTAGCCAAGACTAAACTACTGTGAGGTACCTGATGCTTATGTCCATCATGGGAAGGATTCATCCTAGGACATGTTGTGATCAGGGTTTTGATGGGACTGATTGGATGATAAACTATTGATACTCCGAGTTGACCAACTTGCTTGCTTATTGATTTAGACTTTTGAGACTTTGACAATTAGGGTGTTCACTTTTGGACTTGCTAGAATTCTTCTGAATGACTCACCAAAGGGTGACAACGATGATTGATTTATTAGGAATTATGATCATGGGTGAAAGAAAGATGAGGTGAATGCACCATTTTGGATTTTTCAGATATTTTGAGGTTGTTTTTGATATTTTCAAGATGTTTTGCAAATGTTTTTGGTATTTTCGAGATTTACGATGAAGAGACTAACCTAAAGACCTATCCTAGGGGTCTCAAGAGCTGATCCATAGATTAGCCTTGCCTACATTATACACATAGAGACCACATAGTTCGACTGACGACAGACTTGACTCAATGATGAGATAGATGGGAAAATGGATTGCCATTTTATTATGATGGAAGCCTAAGGATTGACCTAGGGTTTCTTGGGGGATGATCAAAGATCAACCTTGCCTACGTTCAAGCTCAGAGAAAATGTAGTTCAGACAAGGTGGAAGACTAACAAGAATCCATGATGAATTTTTTAAAGATTTTATGAGATTTTCGACATGTTTTTGGATTTTTGCTGAATTTTTTGATGTCTTGGGAATAGCACAAAAGATATACACAAATACGATCCGTTGCTAGTTTCAAGTACATGCCCCTAACATTAAGCGATAAACTACTTTAATAAAGACAGGACAAACTGATCTTAGGAATATGCCAAGTAGTGCTATGGTGGAATATGATATGGGCATCAACTTAGGCTATGGTATGGATGCAAGCGGATGGGTGGATGGAGGATTAATGAAATTTGATGGAATGAATAAGTGAGTCATGCAGATCCTGGTGGACGGGGAGTGCTTGTTTTACATTTGACACCTATTTGCCAGGTTTTCGCCAAGGTACTTGTCCAAAGCACCACCGAAGTGGTTTTCACTAGAGGACGATTTTTTTCTTTACTATTTTCAATTCTTTTTCTAATTTTTTTGATTTTTTTGTTGTCACCAAGATGCCTGTTTGCTAGGTTTTTATCAAGGTAACCATTTTTTCAAGACATTTTCTGATTTTTCTATATTTTTCGGTTCCATACCTTGCAAGTTCTTAGGCATAATTTTTTTTGAGATGGGAGCTGTTCAGAGGCTCCTGTAGAGGCTTTCCTTCTGGTGTTACTAATTGATATGCTCCCAATTTATAGCTACCTGTGATGATGAAAGGTCCTAGCCAGTTGGGCTCAAATTTTTCTTTGCTCTCTAGATTTGACACATTCCTTTGGTTGTCTTTTAGCACAAGGTCACCAACTTGGAAGGTGTGTTGCCTGATCTTCTTGTTGTAGCTTCATTTCAGGTGATTCTGATAGACTTTTAAATGGTTGAGGACATCCATCTGCCATTCATCTAGTAACTCCAGCTCATTTAGTCTTGTGACCCTGTATTCTTCATCTGTGATGAAGTTTTTCAATGATATCCTTAGTGACGAGAGCTCAATCTCGATAGGGAGGATGGATTCTGATCAATAGACCAGGGAGAATGGGGTGGCACCTATTGGCATGTAGATGCTGGTGTGGTAGGCCCATAAGGCAAGATTTAACTACATATGCCAATCACGACTAGAGTCATTGACTATTTTCTTAAGGATTTTCAAAATGCTTTTTTTGGTAGCTTCTGCTTGGCCATTGCCTTGTGGGTAATATGGAGTGGAAAAACGATGTTGGATTTTGAATTTTTTGCACAAGTCACGGACATCCTAATTCTTGAAAGGTGTCTTGTTATCAGAGATAATATATTGGGGAACACCATATCAGAAAATGAGATAGTTTAGGATGAACTTGGATATCTGCTTTTCGGTGATGTAGGTCATGGGAATTTCTTCTACCCACTTTGTGAAATACTCTGTGGCGGTGATGATGAACTTGTGGCCGTTGGATGAGGTGGGTGTGCTTTTACCTATGAGATCGAGCCCCCATTGTGAAAAGGGCCATGGTGTGATAATAGGATGGAGCTCCTGAGTTGATGCATGAATAAGGTCTCCATGTTGTTGGCACTATAGACACCTTAAGACAAATTCATGTGCCTCTCTTTCCATTTTCAGCCAGTAGTACCAAGTTCTTATTAGCTTCTTGGCCAAGGTCATACCACTCGAGTGTGAATCGTAAGTGCCATTATGTACCTCAATCAGAGTAGTCAGGGCTTCCTCAGGTTTTAATCAATGTAATAGGATTCCATCAATGCTTCTACAAAAGAGGGTTTCCCCTAGGATGAAAAAATGTAAGGACCTCTTGACAATGTTCGTTTGAGGTTCGGGGTGATATCGGCTAGGAGAATTCCTAGTCTTAGGTAGGTGTAAATGTCGTGATACCAAAGATCACCAGGACCAATGAGTTCACATGCATATTCTGACTCTAGTACCTCGAAAGTGGGTATGAGAAGCTGCTCTATGAAGAATTTGTGTTTTGAGACATTGTGAGGGATATCTAGCAAGGATCCAATTGTTGCCATTGCATCAACCGCTCTGTTGTTTTCCCTCGGTATCTGCTCAAAGGTGATGTCAATAAATGTTCCTTTGAGGATTTCTACTAATTTATTGTATGGTGTGAGATTATCATCCTTAGTTTGGTATTCACCATTGACTTGGTTGATTATAAGTTGTGAATCCCCATAGACCTTTAATGCCATGATTCGCCACTGTGCCACAATTTTGAGACCTATGGTTAAAGCCTCGTACTTTGCAATGTTGTTGGTATAGGGGAATACCAATTTGTAAGATCTTGGTATGCAATCCCCCCATGGGGTGATAAAGGAGACACCATCTCCTGATACATGTTGCATGTGGGAACCATTGAAGTAGAGTTTCTAGTGATCGGCTATGCTGAGATTAAAGATGGACTCATCTGGAAATTCTGATATGAGTGGATTCTCTGCATAGATGGGAGCTTCTACCAACTGGTCCACAATGACCTATCCTTTGATTTCCTTTTGTTCCACATACTCAATGTCATACTGTGATAGTATCATGACCCACTTAGCCATCCTTCCGGTGAGCATAGCTTTTGACAGTAGATACTTTAAGGGATCTATCTTGGTGATAAGTTTAATTTTGTGTGCTAGCATGTAGTGTCAGAATTTTTGTGAAGAAAACACTACTGCTAGGCAAGATTTTTCAATAAATGAATAGTTTAACTCATGGCCAACCATTGTTCTACTGATGTAATAGATAGCCCTTTTTGTCCCATTTTCATTGTGTTGAGGTAAAAGAGCACCTAGAGCTACTGATATTGTTGAGATGTATAAGATCAATGGTTTTCTTGCAATGGGTGGCATCAATACTGGTGGTGTGAGTAGATATTCTTTGATTTTGCTAAATTCTTGATCAAATTTTTCATCCCACTTGTATGCTACTCCCTTGTGGAGTAGATGTGAATAGGAAATATGTTTGTCCTCTAATTGCGCTATGAACCTCTGGATGGACTGGAGTCTGCCTTGCAATCCTCTAAGTTGTTTCAGTGTTCTCGATGCTTCTATATCAAGGATTTGCTTAACCTTTGTGGGATCCACCTCTATTCCCCTCATCGACACTATGTATCCCAAAATTTTACCTATTGTGCCCAAAGACACATTTCTTGGGGTTGAGTCTGGCCTTGTATTTCTCCAGTCTATCAAAGATGTCACTTAGGGTTGCTATGTGGTTCTGTCTCTTCTTTGATTTTGCTAGTATTTCATCCACATAATCTTCGATGGTTTTGTGTATCATGTCATGAAAGATTAGTGTCATGGCCCTCTGATATGTAGCCCCTACATTTTTTAAACCAAATGGCATCGTATTACAGCAGTAGGTGCCCCATGGACATGCAAATGTTGTCTTATGCTGGTCTTCTTTTGCAATCATTATCTGGTTATACCTCGAGAAGCCATCCATAAGTGATAGCATCTCATGTCCAGTTGTCATGTCCACTATCATATCAATGTTAGGTAGTGGAAAATCATCCTTAAGACATGCTTTGTTGAGCTCTCTGAAGTCTGTGTAGATAAGGATGCACCCATTTGGTTTTGAAACTGGTACAAGATTGGATACCCATTCTGGAAAGTCAATCGGGCATATGAAGCCAAAATCCAGGAGCTTCTATAATTCCACCTTGAATAGCAAGGCTATCCGGGGATGCATTTTTCTTAATTTTTGTCTTGCCAGCTTTGCTCCAGGGTAAACAACCAAATGATGAACCACAACTTCTAGATCTAGACCTGGCATGTTAGCATAGGTCCATGCAAAATTTACCTTCCTTTCTTTTAGAATCACTGCTAATAGTTCTTGTTCTTCTGCCAGGAGCGACTCAACATAGAAAGTGATTTGTGGTGTTGTCTCTGTTCCCATTCAACAGGATTACACTACTCTTATAGGACTGCTGATTTTTCTTGATGCAAAGCAGTAGGGGGGAGATTGAATCCTTCATCCTCCGGTGCCTCAGAGAGGTTTTCACCATTGGATGCATCCTTTATTTTTACTATTTTGTGGTTAGAGAGTGCCACAGTGTGGTTTTCACTCAATAACTCTAAGCTTATTCTCATTCTTTTTCTTTTGTGACTGAAGGATTCAATTGTCTCCCCGTAATATGCTTAAGTGTCTAATGTGATGTCAAAACTCGCCTTTTGATCCCCGCACAAAACTGCATCCCTTAGTTCCATGAATTTTGAGAGAGCCTCATCATTTTTGAATGAGTCTAGAATTGGCGGTCCTTGTTGGTCATGATCGATGAATTGAGGATATACTAAGTTGATTTTGTGGGTTGATTGGTTTGACTTAGTGGGTGAGGTGCTAATCATTAAAAAGGAGGAATCCTCAAAGATCATGGGAAGGCCTGCTATGGCATCATCATCATCACTACTAGCACAAACATCAATTACGTCAAAGGTGAAGTTGTCAAGCGGGATACCTATGCATATGGGTGGTCTAAGGGTGTTTTTTGATACTTGTGGAAGGGACCTAACTGCCCTACTGGGAGTACCTCTGCCATGTATGGTTATACTTGGGGGGGTACATCCAAGGCCAAGGTTCTACATTCTTCTTTCTGCAATGATGGGATCCAGTCGTCCATTACGATTGCTTCCAAGGCTTTCATTTCTATTGTAGCCCATACCAAGCATTATTTGTAGCCCTTGTTGGCTTCATCCATAGGTAATGTGAGTGTGGGTTCTACATCATGATATATTGTGCTTGAAATAAATTCCTCATCAAAATTTTCTCGACTTAGGTCTCCCCAATGGCAGAATCCAGAAGGGTCTGCCCTAAGGGTGTGGATGGGTGTTTCTATTGATCAAGGTTACCCATATGACCTAGGAGATTGTGGTAACTCTCCTACAATAAATTCACTCTTCTTCATTCTATAGTCTCCGCATTTGTTGTCTAGGATCATGAGTTTGATGTTAGATATATCAGGGATGGCAAGTGTCTCTGTTGCAGAAGTGGAGACAAGTTTAGTTGGGTCAATGTATACAGTGGATGGGCCTTCATCATTTTTTGGCACTTGGGGGATTTTATAAAACTTGGCTTCCAAGTTTTTGCAGTAGGCAAATGGTTTAGGATCCCCATGTATAGTGACTTCCTCATTTTGGTACAATAATTTGATGCATTGATGGTATGTTGAGGCCACTTCTTTCATTCCATGGATCCATGGATGTCCTAGGAGGGTGTTATATGGTAGGTCAACGTCAAGGACCTAATAGGTAGTCTCCATAGTTGCTGGTCCCACTTGGATTGGGATTTTAATAGTGCCCCAAGACACTCTTTCTTGATCATCATATGCCCTTATGGTGATGCTCTTGTTGTTGTTAATGGAATCCTTGGCGAATCAAAATTTCTTTATAAGTTTGAGAGAGAAAATGTTAAGGCTTGCACCTCCATCCACCAGGACCCTTTTAACTTTCTTTTTGTGGATCATCACTTGAAGGTGAAGTGCCTGATTATGAGATGCCTGGGGAGGGAAGTCTTGATTGGAGAATGTAAGGAGATTTGGTGTGATGATATTACCAACCATAGCCTGAAAGTGTTATGTGTCAAGGGTGGTAGAGACAGTGGATGCCGCTAATGCTTCATCAAGAATTTGCCTATGGGCAGTAGAAATTTTTAACAGTTCCATGATGGAAATCTATGTGGGGGTTCTCTTCAGCTGGTCGATGACATTATAATCATAGGGGATGGCTTTTATATTTGAACTGGGGGTCTTAGATGGTTTCGGTGCCCCTGCAATGGTGGCCTTTCTACCATGTGTGGTGACTCCACAATCGGTGTTGGATCCTTTGACGTTAATGACCGTGACCATTTCATCTACACATGTGACTATCTCTTCATATACTAGATTAGCGCTAGCATATTTTTTGTTTACCTTTGTTGTTCCTTTGACTATTTCCTTGATTATGATTTGGAATCAGATTTGTGTATATATCTTAAGATCATGGTTCCCAGCTGATTGTTCAACGTTGATGATCTTGTCTTCGATGAGGTCTTGGATGATATTCTTCAGCCTCATGCAATTTGCGGTCGTATGTCCCTTGATTTTGTGAAAGTAACAAAGGATATTTTTATTATACCATGGCGGTTTGGTCATGGGTTCTGCGTATTGCTTAGAGTTGGAGACTTTGATAAGGTTTTCCTTGACCAATTTCTTCATTATGGACTCAATGGATTCCCCAAGAGCCGTGAACTTTCACTTGGGAGGGTATTTTCCTTGGGGAGGTGGTCCTCCTTGATTGCCCAAGTTATTGATTTGGTTGGTGGGAAGTGCTTGTTGTTGTGCTACTACTGCATTAGTTTTCACATTATTACGATTATGATTCTATGGTTGGTGATGAGTTTGGATGTTCAGTTTGGGAGCATTTATGACCACTTTAGCATTGACCACACTGTCGTTTGTGATATTTTTGTTCCTTGACCACGTTCAAGGTTTATCGTTATAGTTTTTGGATGAGGGGTTATCCTGTGGTGGAGTAAATTTTGATGCACCTCCTCACGCAGTAAGGGCTCTTTCGATGTTGAGCACCTTTGGGATCAATTGATCGTATGATGTGATACATTGTAGTTTTAAGTAGAATGCCAAGTTTTCATCTAGATTAGATATGATCATTTAAACTTGTTGTTCTTTTGGCATGGTACACTTGCTCTGATTGGCCTTGGATCACCATATTTGAAAGAAGCATGTGAATAGCTCTCCTTTTCTTTGTTTGAGCGTTGATAGTTCTTCCAAACTAACATCTGCACCCATGTTGAAGGCATAATTTTTAAGGAATGCTTCCACAATTTCCTGGAATGTTTTAATGCCTGTGGGTAGGTGAGAAAACCATTCAATGGTAGGACTAGTCAGAATTTAGGGAAAAAGTCACATTAGATATGTGTCATCATATGCAACCTCCAGGCAATGCATCTGAAATTCCCTGATGTGATTTTCAGGGTTTCCCATTCCATTATATTTATCAAATTTGGGGATTTCAAATCCCTTTGGGAACGGTATCATTTTGAGATCTCTGTTGAACAGATAGGGACACAAGTTGCCCAGTGTTCTGGTTGTTTTTCCTACTTGGAGGTCCAACACCTACTGCAAGAGCACTTTGATTTGCATTGCGACATATTTGTGCAGATTGGGAGGTGGGATGAATGTATTTTGAGGTGTTTGGGGTGTTTGATTGGTGGGATGAGTACTGGTGGGAGTTTGCTGCAAGCTCTACAATGTGTTCAAGGACTACTGATATGCCTGCATCTACATCAACAACACTTTTTGTTGGTCCATCTATTGTTGTTCCCATAAAGCCTGCTATTGGTCTAGCTATTGTTGGGCCAACAAAGCTTGTTGTTGGTCTAGCTACTGTTGTGCCAACAATGCTTGTTTCTTAGCTTGTTGTTGTGCCTGAAAGTCTTGTAGGGCTTGTTGGTATGCTTTTTGATGGATTGCTTGCAGTTGTGCTCAATATTGTGCTTGCGCTTGTTGAGCCTGGTGCTAGGCTTGAGTTTGAGCTTGTGCTTGCTGGGCTGCTTGAGCCACTTGTGCAACTTGTGCGACTTGTTGGGCTTGTGCAACTTGTTGGAAAACTAGTTGTGTTTGTGCTTGCTGAGCAGCTTGTTGGTTTTGTTTCAATACCCTCTATTGATTGGCTTTCTGGATGGTTTGGATCAAGGTGATGAATGAATTCATCACGTTAGCTTTTTGTGGGATTGATGGTGGATTAGGAATGGTGCCAACCATTGTGACGGGTGAAAGGGTTGTGTTGGTGGTCGGTATTTAGGTTGTTAGAGGTGTGGTTGAGATGCTCAGTCCTTGAGAAGGTATGTTTTGAGAGATTTGAAGATCGAATGATGTATTGGTTGTGGTGGCTTGAGTGGTTGACACTTGTTGTTGTGATGCTGTAGGCAAAATGAGAGGATTCAATGTGATGCTCAGATTGCCTGGATTTGAGAAACTAGATGTGGGTAGGGGGGAAGACCCAATCCAATAGGCTATGTGGATGTGAGTGGTAATGGAGTAAAGGGTAGTAAGTTCCCCTGGAAGGAGAATGGGTCAGTGAATCCCGTTGTTCCAAACAAACCACCTTCTCCTTGCAGTAGAGAAGTTTGTATGTTTAATGGATAGGCTAGTGTTGCATGGAATGAGATGAATCTGCATGATTATGGAAGGTGAGTGGGATGTATGGGTGTGATGGATTCACTGGGATAGAGTTTTTCGGTGTGGTGCTGACCCTTACCTCTTTTTTGTTTACAAGGTGATGTTGCTATAATTCTCGAAGTATTGCACTTCCTTTGTTTACAATTGGTGAGACTGGTGTGATTGTTGATATGGTTTGAGGCATTTCTTGAGTGATATTCAGAGTTGACATTGGGGATGTGTTTGTAAGAGGCCTGTCCATACTAGTGACTACGTCAAGGTCATAAGGGATTTGGATCCCTCCTTTTGTTAACGTGTGTAAGTATTTAAACATGGCATTGACAATTTTATGATTCTCTAGATTTTGAACCATTTCTAGCATTTTTGATTGTGTCATCCCCGAGTCCTTGTTTGTGATCTCCTCTTCATAGCTTTCCTCTTGAGGATTTTGTGATGGTAGAGAAGAGCTACTTGGGAGATTGCTTGATCCCACAAGGTTTACTTCGGTGGTTACTTGACCCAATTCATTGGAAGTTGATATTTCATTGATGTTTTCCATGTTCCTCTTGTGTTGTGATCTTGTTTGGACCATAAAAATATGGATCGTTTGATCTTAATCTTTAGGTCCAAAAGAGAAGAACCAAGAAAAGAAAAGGCTCAAAAAAGGGGAGTGGTGATGATGAGATAAATGGATGAAGTGAACGAGTGAAACCTTTGAAGAAATTTTTAGGGGTGATGCTAAACGTTAAGGCTTGGATTGATTTTGATAGTTTGACTAGGTGTATTAAGCCAAACAACATGGTATTGAAGTTGTGTTATCCGAGGGAAAAATTGCACAAGAGGATGGATTGGCTAAGTGTGTTAAGCCAACCAAGGTGATCATGAACTAGTAGACCACAGGAAGTTGTGTTATCCTAGAGGCAAATTTTTTCAAGAGATTTGACTATTTGGCTAGGTGTATTAAGCCAAGATAGAGTGATGCTGATTTCGCCTTTAAGTTTAGCATGAATGATTTTTCTAAAGTTCTCAAAATTTTGTTTGGTGGGATGAAATTTGGTTGATGGAGAGATGGATGAGAATGAAGACTTTGATCCTAGACTTTGACCTAGACATGACTCTTTTTTACAAAACCTTGGTATTGAAGAACATGTTATACTTCCTACGTGAGGAAAGCAAACCTTTCAAAAAGCTCAGGATTTTGTTGATAATAGAATGCATACAAACTTGGGTTATTCCTTAAAGCCTTCTTATAGAAATTGTACACTAGTATTTCTCTGACTTCAAGGAGCATTTCAAGACGTTTTTTGTGGGATTTTAGACTAATTCTTTTGAATCTTGGTTTTGGGATTTTGACTTTTTGGGAAATCATTTGAGACAACACATGTGAGATCCAATTTGTCTTTTATCTTTCCTTAGTGAATTCCTTTTACCAAAAGCACATTCTTGATTATGTTTCAAACTGCATGTCTAATGTCCCACTTTATTTTCATCCCACAAGGTCCATTATGTGGAAATCAAGGAAATTAGGGCAAAAGTTTCCTAGATTTACCTTAGTGAAAACAAATGATGATAAAATCAAAGCACTTAGAAACCTCTAAGGATATGATCCCTAGGGAAAGCAAGAGTACTTAAATTCGTCAAAGGATATTTGTTTCTTCCAAGGGGTTTGAAATTTGGAGCTCTTTGTGAATGTTTGTTTTTCAATTGTTTTGAGGACCAAGCAATGTGTTTTTCATTTCCAAGCACATGTAAAATCCTAGGATGAAGAGACAATATTTTGTTGGGTTCCCACTTGGACGAATCCAGCTGTGCATATTCTGTGCGGATGACTAGATGCTTGACCACACAGGATCCCCCTTACAGTGCACACACTTCTTGGGTTAGCCAAGCATCAATACCCATGAATCTCCCATGGCATAATTTTCATCTCTACAATAGAACCGCATGTATAACATGGGGTGGCTTCAAAGGACATGACCTTTTGCACCAACAAAATAGATAAGGATTTTGCCTTCTAAACAAGGGTTTTAATTCGGTCTTTTCATTCATGGAGATTGATCCATGCAATGAGAGACCATTGCTGCCCTTCTCGTCGGAGCCAACTGCGTGATACTGGCTTTTGTTCCAGTACCCAATTTTATATCCTGGTTGGAAATACACTTGTTCTTAGTGTGTTACCGGTTGGGTCATTCCCTTGGGTGATTACTTTTTCCCACAAGGCAGGCCTGCTAAGATAAACAAAAGTGAGTAAACATATTTGTAGTTTCATCAAAATTTGTTTAGAAACAAAAGGAGAACACACGCAATAAGCCTATTCATACTCGCAAGATGTTTTGTTCAATTTTAAACCCAAAAAATGAAGTGTGGAGGTAATTCTTTTGACAACTTAATATCACAAAAATACTTTTGATTTTCAAGATCACCGTGAGGCACGAGAGAAGCGCATACGCCTTTTAGATGATATTACTTTGTAAAAAGGATTAAAAAACATCAAATACACATGTTCATTTTAATCCTCAAAGCAGAAAACGAGTTCTTTTTAAAGCACCAACTTTGAAGTGTGAGAGTTTGCCTTGTTCAATTTTTAAACCTTAAACCAAATCTAGTAGATTGTTTCTAAGGTTCTTTTTAGCCTTTTTGCAAACTTTTGGAAAAAGAAAATTTGTTTGCTCTTTTTAAAACCCAAAAGAAAATTTAGTGTTTCTAAGGCATGAAAGCAAACAAATTCCTTTTAAAAATAGATTTCAAAATCTTTTAAAAAGTGTTGAACAACACTATAGTGTTTAAAAACACTTTGTGTATGATGAACATGATGCCATGATGAAACCTCCCATTTTGCTTTTTCCCTTGTTCTAACCTACAAACGACAAAAACCAAAGAGCACAAAAACAAAAAATAGGTTAATAGTTAGAAAATCTAAAAATTCAAAAAGCACATGTTAAAATTTAAACTTTGACTATTTTCCACAGCGGAGTTAGTGGGTGCAGCACAGTTTGGAACAAATGCGGTGCTATATAGCACTGCATGTTTGATTGGGTGTGACACTCTAAAGAAATAGAGACCATGGGTGTGGCACAGTTTTGCAAGCGGCACGATTTGTAATTAAAATCCATGATAGAGTTGGCCAAATTTGATTTTTTTTGAGTGGGAATTCGGGTGCGACGCAGTTTGGAAAAAACACCTGTTAGATATAGCGCCACGCCTGCAAATGCGACACAATACAGAGTCGCGAGAGTGGGTGTGGCGGAGTTTGAAACTGTGGATCCATGACAGAGTTTGCAATTTCAAAAGCCAGGAATGAGAAATAGATGCGACAAAGTTTGGAAAAGATGCAGCGCAATATAGCGTTGCGCCTGCAAATGCGGTGCAATATAGAACCGCAGACCTGTAACCTGCAAAACAAAACGTGAAAACCACGGAATTTTTTGAAAAACGTGATTAAAAATTGCTCAAGCCCTCCTTCTAGTGCCAAAATGTGAACCCCAAAACCTGCAATTTGCACAAGAACAACAAACAAATCAAGATGTTAGATCAAATGCAAACAAGAATGAAGGATTCCCCATGAAATCCATCTACTCAAACTTAAACTAGGAAAATGAAGAACAAAATAAATAAATGAATGTAAATCCTAATTAAGTGAGCAAACTAATGATCCCATGGGGGAATTGGTGCCAATTGAAATGTTGAAATTGGCCCTTTCCCAATTCCTAAATTGCAATGTTGATGATTGTAGATTGATCAAATCTCCTCAATGAGATTTGAGCATAACCTAGCTATGAGATGTGAAAATGGTGAATATGTGGAATGATGTGCACAAAATTAGCTCTCAATTTCAAGAGAGTAACTTTGCATGAGATTGTGAATGTTGAATGAGGAGAGAAGCCTCCAATTTATAGATTTGAATTTGGAAGAAAGGGCAAGATTTGGGCAATGTGGGACTAACTTTCACCCAATGGCCAAATGCCACTTGTCACCATGTGAATGGTTTATGGTTGTGCATATTTTGGCCAAAGTGCCAATAAATGTAATTAGGTGGAATTTGAATTTGAGGAAATGACATATGAGAGGGAAAAATAAATGAAATAAATGCCACTTGGCTCAATGCACAAGGACATGTAAGATGAGTGAATGCTTTGTTGGAAGTACCCATCCACTTGGACTTTTTGAATTCAAACTTGAGGGAATATTCCCTTTTGATGCCATGTGAGGGAAAGTAGAGATTTAATGAATGAATTAAATCTATTTTCATGTGCAAGTTGTATTCTCTAGAGGATTTTAGTGATGGGGATTAACTTAATCAAGATTTTGATTAATTTAATGAGAGATTAGATGATTTGACAATTTTGACTTAAATTGATGAATTGATTTAAATCAGAATTGAGAGGAAATGATTAATTAAATAAATGATTTTGATTTATTTAACTAAGTGGGAAAATGTTATATTAAATCAAATAAGGTTTAATTTAATTAATTTAATAAGAGGACTTTAGAGACTTTAATCAAATAAAAATAATTTATTTAATTAAACAGACACATAAGGTTAATTAAATTAATGGAGGAAAAAGACTTAATCTAATAAATAATGACTTATTTAATTAAGAGATAGAAGGTGATGAAAAGTTGAGAGTATGATTTAGGAGGAAATGTTGTTAATAATCAAGATCAAGTGTGCCGAACTAAACTTGTACATTTTCCATGTCTACAATGGAGTAGGTTAGTTTTGGGCTGTGTAAGGTGTGTGCATGTTGTTTTGTGCAGGGGAAAACAAGAATCCATCGTTTGTTTGTTGTCCTCTCAAGAAATACAAAAGTTGACTCCTTGTGCAAAATGATGTTATGACTGCAAGAATTAAAGAGCTTGATGGATAAGTGGTTTGTGAATGTGTATTTGGTTTATTTCAATCAACAACATGCTGATTATAGTGTCTTGGATGTCTGGATAAAGGTTTTTAGTTACCTTCCATGATTTGTTGTTATTTTGCCATATAAGTTGCATTGAAGAGTGAATTAGTGAATCATGAACGAATTGAATGGTTATGAGTTTCTAATCAGGTTTATGCTATGTTACAATTAATTTTATGATGGTTAATCTATTTTTGAGTCTGACAATGAGTTGAAGCCAAGTTCTAATGTTTTGTGGGAATATGAAATCAAGTGAAATTGAAGGATTTTGATGAAAAGATGATTGAGTTTGTTGGTTGATCTTCTTCAATTTAAGTTAGGTTCAGAAGTACCCTTGATGATTTGTGGATCCTGGTAGATGCTCTGCATTAAGTTTAAAAATGTAATTGGAAAGTGTATATAATTGTGTAACTCAAAATGTGCACTGACAACCTAAGGCTATAATGACAAACAAATAATGATCAACATGGAATATGAAAAATAGAAAAAATGAAAGCAAGCCATAATATAATGAAAGAAAATGCGTAAAGAATTCACATATCTAAAAAACCAGAGCTTCAAAGGGAGGATTTCAACCCAATTATGCAGCCTTTGATTCTTCTTTCTTCAAACTCCTCAAAAATTTGACTTTTTCAAAAGCTTGTTTCCCTCCAAACTTCAAATGTATATCACTTTTGAATGAAATTCATACTTGAATTGATATTATATGCCTTTTAATGTGAAAACTCTCCTATTTCATGTAAAGGTGGTGGAATGTGAGAAACATGCATGCACACTTCACAACATCACAAAAATCATCTTTTTGTCGTAGCACATGTAAAACCAAGAGAATATGAAGAATGTGGGCCTTGAGATCATGGGTATATTGAGTTTTTTACCATTTTTAGTGGAAGATAAAACATGCTCGCATTATAACACAAGCACATTATTGCTTTCTAAAACAACCATATCTCTACTTCTTCAAAATGTGCTTGTGTTATATGAAATATGGTTTTTTAATAAATTTATTTTCTCCCTCTTTGTATATACCCTCTACCCTAATTCTATATCTCTCCCCTGTACACTTATAGTAGAGGAGATAGAGGTGAGTGTGTGTGTGTGTGTGTGTGTGTGTGTGTGTGAGAGAGAGAGAGAGAGAGAGAGAGATAGGTAGAGGGAAGGAGAGATGGGGAGAGTGGGAGAAAGAGAGAGTGGGAGAGTGGGAGAAAGAGAGAGTGGGAGAGAGGGAGAGTGGGAGAGAGATAGAGGGTTAAGAGTTAAAGGGAGAGAGAGGGAGAGAGAGGGAGAGAGAGGGAGAGAGGGATGGAGAGGGAGAGTGGGATAAAGAGATAGTGGGGGAGATGGAGATATAAAGGGAGGGAGAGAGGGGGAGAGTGGGAGAAAGAGAGATTGGGAGAGTGGGAGAGGGGGAGAGTGAGAGAAAGAGAGAGTGGGAGAGAGTGGGAGAGTGGGAGAGGGTTAAGAGTTAAGGGTTTAAGGGTTAAGTGTTTAAAGGGTTAAGGGTTAAGGATAGAGGGGGGAGAGAGAGGGAGTGAGAGAGAGATAGAGGATAAAGAGTTAAGAGTTAAGGGTTTAAGGGTTAAGGGTTTAAAGGGTTAAGGGTTAAGGATAGAGGGGAGAGAGAGGGAGTGGGAGAGAGATAGAGGGTCTAAGGTTAAGTGTTAAGGGTTTAAGGGTTAAGGGTTTGAAGGGTTAAGGGTTAAGGATAGAGAGGGAGGGGGGGAGAGATAAAGGGTAGAGGGTTAAGAGTTAAGGGTTAATGGTTTAAAGGGTTAAGAGTTATGGGTTTAAATGTTAAGGGTTTAAAGGGTTAAGGGTTAAGGATAGAGGGGAGAGATATATGAGTGAGAGAGAGAGGGAGAGGGAGAGAGAGGGAGAGAGGGAGGGATAGGGAGAGTTGGAGAAAGAGAGAGTGGGAGAGATGGAGATAGAGAGGATGGGAGAGAGGGGGAGAGTGGGAGAAAGATAGAGTGGGAGAGAGTGGGAGAGTGGGAGAAAGAGAGAGGGAGAGGGAGAGGGAGAGTGGGAGGGATAGGGAGAGGGGGAGAGGGGGAGAAAGAGGGAGAGATAGAGGGAGAGATAGAGGGAGAGGGAGAGTGGGAGAAAGAGAGAGTGGGAGTGATTGAACAACAAGAGAGAGACATAAGAGAGGGAGAGGGGGTAGGAGGGAGATATTTGAGAGAGAGAGAGGGAGTGGGAGAGAGATAGAGGGTATAGGGTTAAGATAGGGAGAGGGAGAAAGAGAAAGAGAGAGAGAGGGAGAGAGAGGGAGAGAGGGAGAGAGAAGGAGAGTGGGAGAAAGAGAGAGTGGGATTGATTTAACAATGAGAGAGAGACCTAAGAGAGGGAGAGGGGGTAGGAGGGAGAGATTTTAGAGAGAGAGGGAGTGGGAGAGAGATAGAGGGTATAGGGTTAAGAGTTAAGGGTTTAAGGGTTAAGGGTTAAGGATATAAGGGAGAGAGATAGGAGTGAGAGAGAGAGAGACCTAAGAGAGAGATGGGGTAGGAGGGAGAGTCTCAACCTTTAAACCCTCAACCATCAACTCTTAAAACCTAATCCCTCAACACCTATAACCTCTTAATCCCTCAACCCTTAAACCCTAATCCCTCAACCCCTATACCCTCTTATTCCCTCAACCCTCAACCCTCAACTCTCAACCCTTAAAATCAAATCCCTCAACACCTATAACCTCTTAATCTCTCAGCCCTCAACCCTTAAACCCTAATCCCTCAACCCCTATACCATATTAATCCCTCAATCCTCAACCCTTAAACCCTAATCCTTCAACCCCTATACCCTCTTAATCCCTCAACCTTCAACCCTCAACCCTTAAACCCTAATCCATCAACCCCTATACCCTCTTAATCCCCCGACCCTCAACCCTCAACCCTTAAACCCTAATCCCTCAACCCCTATACCCTCTTAATCCATCAACCCTCAACCCTCAACCCTTAAACCCTAATCCTTGAACCCCTATACCCTCTTAATCCCTCAACCCTCAACCCTCAACCCTTAAACCCTAATCTCTCAACCATTATACCCTCTTTAATCCCTCAACCCTCAAACCTCAACCCTTAAACCCTAATCCCTCAACCCCTCTACCCTCTTAATCCCTCAACCTTGAAACCCTAATCCATCAACCCCTATACCCTATTAATCCCTTAACCCTCAACCCTCAAACCTTAAATCCTAATCCCTCTATTAGAATCCAAGATCACCTGCATGCAATAACCTGTTACATGCAAAAGACATTCAGAACAAAACAAGATCTGTAAACCTCAAAGTGTAAAATGCATTATCAGAATCTCAGTTATTACAAAGAGATCAATCCTTATGAAGGAGATCAAGAAACCCTAAAAGGGAAACCCTAAATGAAACCCTAGTGTGCACACTTAATAATTAATAAATAATTATTAATGCACCTAAGTTTAGCTTAAGCAACTAGATGAATAAGTGACTTAATTAATTAACCAGTATGATATAATTAATTAAGCATAATAACTTATTACTCTAACACCCCCCCTTAAGATGAACTTAGGAAGAAGCTAAAACACTAGAATAAGATGCATGCAAGCAAAGATGGGTCCCGGCAACTAGGCCTGATCAGGTACCCATTTACAAATGCAAGAAAGAGGTAGAGGAGGAAAACCCAGTGGGACAAAACCCCCCTACAATGATATGACATGCTGCAAAGAAGCACTGGAAGAACATTGTAGAGTAACACTGGAACCGCAATCTGGCAAGCAAGGAAAGATAATTCTGTCTACAAGAAACCATATCGGAATCATAATGATGCAACAGCAGACCCGATGCCACGGAACACTCGAAAACTCCAAATGGGAACAATGCTGGAATCTATGAAGCAGCAGTCAATTATTAAATGATGTATCACTGAAAATGAAGTGCAAAGATGCAAGATGCACTCTCCCAACTGCCAAAATATCCAGGTAATCTCCAAAACACCCATCGGGCCAAATCTGGATTAATGAAAAACCTGGGACAGATACAAAAAAAAGTGCATGGACAGCAACATAGAGCTCCTCAATACCTTTCCAATGCCGCAAAGATAGCGAAAATCGAAGATCGTGGCAAAGAGTTATGAGCTCGGAAGCATAAAAAGTACATCTGACTTCAACCAGCAATAAATGCAGTAAAACAGGAAAATACTGAAAAATTGGCTACCCCCAGATCTTGCAGAAAAGATGCCTATGGAAACCCTTGCACTTGAAACTCACAGAAAAGCCATATCTTCAGATCACTAACATGGTATCAGAGCTCCAGACTTGCCGCTACCTGTCCCTCAACCACTATACCCTCTTAATCCCTCAAACCTAAACCATTAAACCCTAATAAATCAACCCCTATAACCTCTTAATCCCTCAACCCTTAAACCCTAATCCCTCAACCCCTATACCCTCTTAATCCCTCAACCCTCAACCTTTAAACCCTAATCCCTCAACACCTATAACCTATTAATCCCTCAACCATAAACCCTCAACCCTCAACCCTCAACCCTCAACCCTTAAACCCTAATCCCTCACCCCCTATACCCTCTTAATACCTCAACCCTCAACCTCAGCCCTCAGCCCTCGGCCTCAGCCCTTAAAACCTAGTCCACTCAGCCCCACCCATGCCTCTTTGTCCCTCAGCCCTCAGCCCTCAGCCTCAGCCCTTAAACCCCTAATGCCTCAGCCCTGCCCTCTTAAGTCCCTCAGGCCTTGTCAGGCAGCCAAGCCCTAATCCCTCAGCCCTATGCCCTCTTAGTCCCTCAGCCCTCAGCCTCATCAGGCTCTTAAGCTGTCCTCAGCACCATGTAACCTGTTAATCCCTCAGGCCTCAGCCCTCAGCCAGCAAGCCCTAATCCCTCAACCCCTATACCCTCTTAATACCTCAACCCTCAACCCCTATACTCTTTTAATACCTCAACCCCAACCCTCAACCCTTATACCCTAATCCCTCAACCCATATACCCTCTTAATCCATCAACCCTCAACCCTTAAACCATAATCCCTCAACCCCTATACCCTCTTAATCCCTCAACCATCAATCCTTAAACCCTAATCCCTCAACCCCTATACTGTCTTAATGCATGAACCCTTAAATCCTATTCCCTCAACCCCTATACCCTCTACCCTATACATTGGACCCTCAACCATAATCCCCTAACCCCATACCCTCAATCCTCTACCCTCAACCTTAAACCCTCAATCCTCAAACCATCTGCCCTCTACCCTATAAACCCTTAAAAACTCAATCCTAAACCCTAAACCCTTAAACCCTCTACTCTCTACCCTCAATCCTCTACCCTCTACTCTCAACCCTAATCCCCCAACCCTTAAACCCACTTAGTAAACTCTCTAACCTAATCCCTCAACCCTCTTGACCCTTAATCTCTCAACCCTTAAAACCTATTCTCTCAATCCCTATACTCTCTACCCTGTACATTGGATCCTCAACCCTAATCCCCTAACCCTATACCCTCAATCCTCTACCCTCAACCTTAAAACCTCAACCCTTATCCCCTATAAAACCTTACACTCAACCCTAAAACCTCAACCCTTAAACCCTAAACCCTTAAACCCTCTACCCTCTACCCTCAATCCTCTACCCTCTACCCTCAACCCTAATCCCCCAACCCTTAAACCCACTTAGTAAACTCTCTACTCTAATCCCTCAACCCTTTTGACCCTTAAACACTAATCCCTCAATCCCTATACCCTCTACCCTATACATTGGACCCTCTACCTTAATCCCCCAACCCTATCCCTCAATCCTATACCCTCAACCCTTAAACCCTCAAACCTATTCCATCCTCCCTATAAACCCTTAAACACTCAACCCTAAACCCTAAAACCTAAACCCTCATCCCTTAAACCCTCTGCCCTCTACCCTCAATCATCTGCCCTCTACCCTCAATCATCTACCCTCTACCCTCAACCCTTAAACCCACTTAGTAAACTCTCTACCCTAATCCTTCAACCCCTATATCCTCTACCATATAATTTGGACCCTCAAACCTAATCCCCCCAACCCTATACCCTCAATCGTCCACCCTCAACCCTCAACCCTTAAACCCTCTCCCCTCTACCCTCTACCCTATATATTAAACATCCAACCCTCAATTCTCAACCCTCAACTCTTAATCCCTCAAACCCTAAACCCTCAACCCTGATACCCTCTACCCTATACATTGGACTCTTAACCCAAATCCATCAACCATATGTACCCACAACCCTAATCCATCAAACCTATACCCTAATCCCTCAACTGTATAGGTAATCAATGTTAGAGTAAAGTAATTAATTAACTTTACTGTCCTCTTAAGATTTCGCCTTGCACACATATTAGTCATTTAATAATTAATATTAATTATTAAATGCACTCACCTTTAGGGTTAGGTTTTCCTTTTAGGTTTTGATCTCCTTTTATAAGGATCGATCTCTTGTATTTCATTGATGCTCTATTTCATTTTTCTAGAATACATCTTGCACATTATGAGAGCCAAACTCTCGTCTTGATCTCTCTTGTTCTATGTGACAAGTCTTTTGCATGCAGGTATTAATCGGGGTCTATGAATTTGCATTTCTCAAATCCTACATGGTATCAGAGCCAGATCTGCTGCAGCTTGTTCAGTTTTTGAAAGAATTAGGGATCTTTTTTTGGTTGCATCAGATTTGTGTTTGTTTTCTAGTTTTTATTTGGAATAGGGGGTTTATTTTTTTGGTGCACTTTGAGCTCAAACGGACCTCACCATTGAGCTCGCAGCATCCAAAAACCCCTATTTTGATATAAAATTCATCAAATTTGGCTTCACGGCATTAGATCTACGAGGGTTTGATGTTTTTTTAGGGTTCCTGATCTAGAGCGTACCTGAAATTTTGGAGTGATTTCAGCCCAAACGGACCTCACCATCGCATTCAGAGCACCCAAAAACCCCTAAATCGATTGTCAAATCGTCAAAATCGGACACAGTGACTCCGGGAGGAAATTTTTTTCATTTTTGGGTCGTACGGCCTGGTACGGCACGCAATCCGAACAAAATAATTTAAAAATCACAAAGTTATGGGCGCCGCCATCAGTTAACCGCTAGCGGTTAACACTTAGCGGTTTATGCTAGCGGTTAGCCTAACCACCAGGCTTAACCCTCAAACCTTTTTGGAGCAGTTTTGGTATTTTGGCCATAACTTTTGCATATGAACTCGGTTTTTCAAAAACAAAATATTGTCGGAAAGCTGGTTCCGAGCCTGTTCTGATGGTGTAGGAATTTCTTCAAAAATATTCAGTTTGCATGCAGTTTTTCGTAATAAAAGTCAAATGATATTTTTGCACTCCAAGGGGCATAACTTGCTCAATTTTGCTCCATTTTTCGAAAGTGAATAGGCATCGGAAAGGTGGTTCTGTGCTCTTTCCAGATCTTCAGTTTATTTCACCAGAAAATTCTTCAGGTACACAAAGATTTGTCTCATACATATACTGCTTTCTATTGTTTTTTGGCTTTCAGTTTGTACTGGGGATTGGTTTTTTGCATTGTGGGGGGGTGTTTTTTCTTGCTTTCGGTCATTTACATCAGAAAACCAGAATCTATAAACACCAAAACAAAACAAAAACCCCTTCTGCATCTTCTGTCTAGTTCTGAAAGACCACTAAATAATAATAAAAAAATTTAGAGCAGTTGAGGCACAGTTCACAGCATGGCCGAAAATACTTCTAGTGTTGAACTTCTCACACCTCATAACTATCATACCTAGAAGACATTTATGACACGTCTTCTTAGATCAAAGGGGTTGTGGTCCTGTTTAGATACGGTTCAGCCAATTTTGACAAGGCCATTTGAGATTATGCAGCATAGAAATAAGATGGATGAGGCTATGGGTTTGATTTCCTTACATGTTTCAGATAGCTTGTTGTTTCATCTTGATGCATGTAATAGTCCTCTTGAAATGTGGACCAAGTTCAATGATTTATTTGGTACCATCAATCAGTTCTGTGCACTACAGATTGAGGCAGAGTTGACTTCACTTGTACCTGATTCTTTTCCCTCCATTGAGGACTTTCTGATGAAATTCAAACAACAGAGATCTCTTCTACAGGGTTGTGGTAAGGTTAAGACTGATACAGAGTGTATTTACCTGATTTTGTCAAAACTTCGTGGGAACTTTCAGATATTCTCATCTACCTTCCATTCCACTATGGATGCCTTGGGTGCACGTTTTACCATGCCTTCTTTTGAGGTGTTTTGTGATCGTTTGACTCGAGAGCAGGCTAAGATATCACAGTTGGATGCTCTCACAGGATCACCGCACCAAGCATTGGTAGCACAGTCATATCAGGGGAAGCAAAAGCAAAAGCAGAAACAAAAACCACAGACCACAGAGCATTGGAAGGATTCTAGTTCACAGAAGACTTTTGATTCACCTTCTCCTAAGGGGGAATCATCGAAGAAAGATAGACCTAAGTGTGCTTATTGCACTAAGCTAGGACATGATGAGTCCAAGTGTTATGAGAAGAAGATAGATGGATATGCAAAATAGGTTTCAGATTTGACAGCTCTTCTTGAGAAGAACCATATTCATCACTCTTCTTCATCTACTTCAGGCGGGTCTTCTTCTTCACCATCATTCTAGATAGATGGACAGGCCCCACATAAGCGTCATGCATTATGTACAACCACCAGTTCACATTCATCTAGATGGCTATTGGATTCACGTGCTTCACACCATATGGCATCTTCTTAGGACATGTTCTCATCTTTCGAGGCTGCGTCCTCACCACACATATTGATGGGTAATAACACTTATATGAGTGTATGTGGGAAAGGTTCTATCGATATTGATGACGGTACATTCAATGATGTACTATGTGTTCCATCTTTGTCCACTAACCTTCTCTCCATCTATCAGATTGCTCACAGTGGGACAGGGAAGATAGTTGAGTTCACACCTGATTCAGTGCACATCAGAGACATTCAGACTGGCAACATTGTTGCAACAGGGACAGTTGATCATTCTTCCCGATTGTATGCATTTACACACTTTGGTCCACCATCTCCCTCTCTTTCTACAAGAGAGCATGCAGTATCTGAGGAGAAGTTCGGTCACTTGAACTTATGTGTTCTTCCATCTGTTCATGAGACTAGTGTTGAGACTTCTACACCTCTTCCTCCTATTGAGATCACATTTGTTCAGCAGGATACCTCTTCAGTTGTGACTGACATTGTTGCTCCACTCATCGAGCCATCAAGTGCACTTGTTGAGGCCATATCAGAGGATATTCCTTCTCTCACAGATGACAGATTCAACACACCTGTTATCCCTTCTTCATTGGAGATTCCATTTCAGGATCATCTTGAGTTGTTTGATTCACCATTTTGTTTTTCATACACTCATGTTGATGTTTCGTTCTTCAGTGCACATCATCTAGGACTTCCATTTTCACCTCACATCCAGGGATTTCCTCATCTTCGACCATTGGATCTGTTTCTTCCTTCCGAGGTGACACATCGGTTTGATCATTGGCACAGGGGTTCTCTCATTCTGGGGGGGCTTTGGAGTCTCCACTCTCTCTCATGGGGGGGTATCTGATTGTATATCTGCATATGTTCTTGAGAGAGTCTCTTGAGACATTTCATTTGTACTTTCTTTTTGCATCTCTTTTTGGAGAGGAGTTTTTTCCCACTGGGTTTTCTCCTTTTCTCCATTTCATAGAGATTTCCTTGTACTTGGGTACCTGATCAGGCCTAGTTGTCGGGACCCAATTTTACTTTCATGCACTGTAGTTCTTTTGCTTTCTTGCACTAGTCTGTAGTTGCACTCTTGCTTATCTTAAGGGGGGGTGTTAGAGTAAAGTAATTAATTAACTTTACTCTCCTCTTAAGATTTCGCCTTGCACACATATTAGTCATTTAATAATTAATATTAATTATTAAATGCACTCACCTTTAGGGTTAGGTTTTCCTTTTAGGTTTTGATCTCCTTTTATAAGGATCGATCTCTTGTATTTCATTGATGCTCTATTTCATTTTTCTGGAATACATCTTGCACATTGTGAGAGCCAAACTCTCGTCTTGATCTCTCTCGTTCTCTGTGACAAGTCTTTTGCATGCAGGTATTAATCAGGGTCTGTGGATTTGCATTTCTCAAATCCTACAATCAACCCTATACCCTCTATTCTCAACCCTCTACCCTATACATTGGATCCTCAACCCTAATATATCTATGTCCCTCCCTCCTCTTCTCTCCACTTTATCCATCCATCCCTCCCTCTATACCCTAATCCATCAACCCTAAACCATCAACCCTCAACCCTAAACTCTTAAACCCTCTACCCTCTACCCTCCACCCTCTAAACTCAACCCTCAACCCTCAACCCTCTACCCTAAACCCTAATCCCTCAACCCTTACCCTTAAATCCAAGAAAACTCTCTACCCTAATCCATCAACCCTAAACCCTCAACCATCAACCCTCAACCCTCAACCCTTAAACCCTAAATGCTTAAACCCTCAACCCTCTACCCTAAACCCTAATGTCTCAACCCTAATCCCTCAACCCTTACACCCTTAAATCTAATAAAACTCTCTACCCTAATCCCTAAACCCTCAACCCTTGATTCCTCAAACCTCTACCCTCAACCCTTAAAACCTAATCCCTCAACCCCTATAACCTCTACTCTATATATTGGACCCTCAACCCTAATCCCTCAACCCTATACCCTCAATCCTCTACCCTCAACCTTAAACCCTGAACCCTAAACCTTGAACCCTGAACCCTGAACCCTTAAACCCTAAACTCTTAACCCTCAATTCTCAACCCTCAACCCTTAATCCCTCAACCTTCAATCCTTAAACCCTAAACCCTCAACCCCTATACCCTTTACCCTTTACATTAGACATCGAACCTAATCCTTCAACCATATATCCTCAAACCTATACCCTAAACCCTCTACCCTCAACCCTAAACCCTCAACCCTAAACCCTTAAACCTTAAACCCTTAAAATTTCTACCCTCTACCCTCAACCCAATACCCTCTACCATTGATCCTATTCCCTCAACCCTTAAACTCTAATACCCTAGAAACCATCAACCCCATAGGTCCTCCACCCTAATCCCTCAACCCTCTACCATCAACCCCTATCACTTTCTCTCTACCTATAAATCTCACCTCTCCCTCCCTCCCTCTCTCCTACCCTCTCTAATTGTCTCTATCTACCTTCTCCCTCTTTCTACGTATCTCTCATTCAATCAATCCCTACCACCCCCTCTCACTCCCTCTATCCATTTATCTATGTCCCTCCCACTCTCTCCCACTCTCTCCCACTCCCTCTCTCTCCCTCTCTCTCATGTCTCTCCCTCCCACCCCCTCTCTCTCTTAGGTCTCTCCCTCTAGCAACCTACCTAGGTAACTCTCTCTCTCTATCTATCCCTCTCACCCTACCTAGATAAGTCCCTCTCACTCCATCCCCTCTTTCTCTACCTCTATGAGGTCACTCTCTCCCACACCCTATCCCTCTCTTAGGTCTCTCTCTCCCACTACCTATCTCTCCCACTCCCTCTCACTACCTATCTCTCAAGTGTCTCCCTTTGGCACCCTACCTACATAACTCTCTCTTTCTCTCCATATCTCTCTCCCCCCTCTCTCTCTCCATCTTTCTAAATTCTCTCTCTCCCACCCCCCTCTCTCTCTCTCCCTCCCTTTATCCCTCCCACCCTACCTAGATAAGTCCCTCTCACTCCAACCCCTTCTCTCCCACTCCCTCTCTCTTAAACTCTCACTTCCAACCCCTCTCCCTCTGTCCAAACTCTCTCTCTCTCTCTCTCTCTCTCTCTCTCTCTCTCTCTCTCTTAAAATTCTCCTTCCCTCTAAAGATATACATAAATACATACATACATACAAGAATAATACATATGTACATACAATCCTACATCCATACAAGCATACATACATACATGTGTAGATACAATCTTACATACATATAGGCATACATACAATATACATGCATTGATACATACATGCATGCATACATACATACAAGCATGCATACATGCATACATACATTACATACAAGCATACATACAAATATATCAACATAAATTCAATAGATTGAAATTTAAAAATAAAGGAGGACATAACACGAGCATGTTATAACACACCCACATTATGTCTTGGTTGACATGTTTCCCACAAAAGAAAAAACCCATATCAAAATTGAGATATAACGTGCTCGTGTTATATCTTGCTTTGGGAATCCCAAAGCCTTAGGATTGGTATTTTCCTTGGAATTCCAACCCAAAGGCTTGGAGGGCATTCCCAATGACCAAAGAAGTGTTTTTGCAAATTCTACAATCTTTCACATAATCGAGTTTGTTCTCACCATCAAGATTGCATGTGGTTCAATATAAAACAAATCGAACATCTGGGTAATGTTACGTTCACTCTTAGCTATCCAATGATGTAATTGTTTTCATTTTCTAACAATGTTAAACCTTTCGTCCATAATTTCTTTTATTTGTATGTCTTTTTTTGGGAAAAAAGTAGTGTTTGGTGTTTTTTTCGTTATAAATTAACCACTTATTGAAATTTCAAATAAATTACATTTTTAGAAACTAGACTCCATTCTACAATTTTTTTTATAAAAAAATTCAATTATTTTCCAAAATTTGTAGAGGTAGCATGACCAAAATTCTATTTTTCAGGAATTGTCCACTTTGAAAATTAGTAAAAAAATTATTAGAAAAATTGTGCATCAACTACATACTATTAGCTAGCTTATGACCATTGCGATTTTAAAAATACTAAAAAAAAAGTTCACCGTACGAGGGTCGTACAAGAGTTGCTATGTTATGTTTTTTTGACAAAAACAACACCAATTTGTGTACGTCCCTCTTTTGAACCCCTTAATCTCAACCATTTTAAAAATAAATTAGTAGTTTATAAAGTAGACTCAGAGCACTTCGATCCTTGTTTTTATTCCATCTCAAAATTTTGAGTGAACTATCCTCAATTTCATGTCCAAGGTCAGTATTTTCTGATTTTAGAAAAAAGTTGTCCACTTAAGTCCCCTTTTTGGGAACCATCTTTGTGCACTTACCCTCCTATTAGTTTATGGTTTTGTCAAATTTGGTTGGATTTTTAGTGTTTTGAAGCTTTAGGTCTATGCACCGCAATTGCTAAGGGCTTCACCACATTCATTCGCTGCAGTTGCCATTCTAGAAATCATAGTCACCATTTCCTACAACACATTTATTGAAAGCCCTAAAGCCACAACTGCGATTTCTTGCACCGCAACTACCTGTTTCTTATAATTTTTCATTTTATTAGGAAGTTTCAATTCATGTCTTTTGCAATTGGTAGTTTAGAGGATTTTTAGTTATTGATCTCTGGTTTATAGTGTGTGGCTTAGGCAGAAGGATACATTTGCATTTAGGATTGCTAACTTGTTTTAATTTTCGCAATACCTTTTAGTTCATTCACACTCATTTGGCTTAAAATTAACTTGCATTTACACTCATTTGGTTTAAAATTTACCACAACTTGCATATCTCACTCATGGGTTTAAAATGAACAACGTTATGTCTTTCACTCATTTGGCTTAAAATTAATCTTGCATATCACACTCATTTGGGTTAAAATTAACTACTTTTTTCACATTCATTGGTCTTAAAATTAACAATAATTCATATCAAGTGCCTTTACAACTCTCGCATTTTGATTTGGGGCTTAAAAAGAACCATTATCTTCATTGTCTTGTGGTTTTGTGTTTTTTTGAGGTGTGTATGATTTTCCCTTGCATCTTGGGTGATCTTGGGAATGAAAAAAATCTCTTGATATTTACACTATCACACCACATATTTTGTTTTGTTAAGGTGAATGGACTATTGCTAGTGTGATTCAAGCACATTGTGTATGCTCTCTCCTTGCACCTTGAGTGATCTTGGAGATCAAAAAAATTGTGATTGTCTTGGTTTTTTAACCCATTAGATGGGCCTACCAAAGTGAGACACATCTGTATAGAGAACTCATTTGTGACCTCAACCAGTTTTTCCCTCGGATTGGTATAGAAAAGGATAGGGGAAACCCAATTTTGAACAACCTTGTCGCTCAGATGTTCTGCTTGCTAGGAGGTATGTCCCCGAGTTGCAACTAAAAGAAAAATTAGTTAGAGGCCCTCCCTTTATGATTGAATTTTATTGGCATCACACCAAGTGCAATGGATGTGCACCGCACCCAAAAATTTAATCACCATATGACTCCCTTGAGTGAGATGGGAATCCTTGGCTTAGCATAAGTTACTTGTGTAGACACATAATTTTTTTTGTTAAATTTATTCTCATTTATCTTTAATTTTCTTTAGACATTGGATATATCCTTAATATGTCCTATCATTTAATTTTTATCTAATATTCATTTCATTCCATTTTTCTTTTCATATCTTCCATTGAATTAATTCAATAAATATTCTTCTATCCTTAACACATGCACCTTATATCCATTTTCTCCATTTATTAAATAAAATCCCTCTAGTATTCCCTCCTACCACTTATTCCTCCTATACCACTAATCTCCCATTATCCCATATTTACCCCAATGTTTGAATTTCTCTTGAGGGTATCTATTTAAACAACCTCTCTACCTCATTTTGGGATTATCTAAGATATGCATCGAATCTCTATCAGTATCACTCTCAATATAAATATTATTTTCATCTTGCATGCTATTTTCTTCTCAAGTTATAGTTTTAAATTTTATTAGATTTGCAATAGTCTTTATATATTGCATTTGAATTTTCAATAAATCATAGCCTCTTGCACGTGTTCTTCAAAAAGCTATTATGTTTACACAAGATCTTGATTTGAGTGTAATAGAGATAATTAGTTTATTTTCTCAGAAGTAGATTAGAGTTTTTCATTTGCATTTGCATGCTTGAATAATATTCTTGTAGGTTATCTATTATTTGGATGTTGGAATGATTTGAATCTTAATCTATAAGATCTCAAATATGTTATGTTTCTTCCATCTACATTTGACACGCCCGATGGGACACACATTTCTCACAAAATACAAACTGGGTCTATGATAAATTTAATGGGTTTTGGTGTCTTGATGTTTTATAATTTTTATCCAAAAATCGTAGAAAATCAGATTGTAAATTTGAAGATATGATAAAATCATGGCTGTAGGTTAATTAACATGATAAAAATTTTAATAAACAACTGGTTTGCTGATAATATTTGGTTTGTGTTGAGTTCATGGGCATCAAATGATGGAAAAAAGTTGTTGATGATCTGGCTTTACGCCTACCAACTATATTTGCTTGATAATTTGAGTGAAATAAACAATTTTTTCCTTGTCTGTGTCTAAAAGAATAACTCTATATTTATACTTGAAAAATGTCATTCATCTACAAATCTGTGCTTTAACAGGTGAAGTTTGCTCTTTGCAAATTGTTTAAAATGTCATTTTCCATATTACAAGTGTTTATTATCTTTGGAAAGCATTTATTATTCTTGAGAGACATTTATCATTCACTGAAGACGAATGTTTTTTGTTTTAAAAACCTGTTCTTGGCAACATTCTATCATTTTAAAAATCTGGTTTGAGACGTTAAAATCTGCAAGAGTTTTTTATTAAGTTTATTGTTGTTTATTTTTATTTTTCTTTGGTTTGCTTGTGAGTTACAATAGTTTTTCATTTAATATTAAATATATTCTTAATTTAAATTTAAATTTAAATTTTAGTGTACATTTAATGCTAATTTAGAGCTAATTTTAATTTAGCTTTAATTTTCTACTTAGAACTTACATTTAAATTAGAGCTAACTTTAAATTAGATTTTAATTTAGATTAGATTAAAATTAGAATTAACTTAGATTTAGATTAGATTTTAAATTAATTTTAAATTAGGTTTAAATTAGATTTTAAATAGAATTAACTGTAATTTAGATTTAACTTTTTATTTGAACTTAGATTTAATTTTTATTTTAGATCTAACTTTTAAATTTACATTTAATTTTTAATTTTAATTTAGATTTAGTTTCAACTTAGATTTAATTTTACAATTTAGATTAGATTAAATTTTAATTAGGACTAGTTTTTAATTTAAATTAGCTTTTAATTTAGATTAACCTTTAAATTAGAGTAATCTCAATTTAAGTTAGCTTTTAGTTTAAATCAATTTTTAATTTTAGATTTTAGATTAATTTTTATTATTAATTCTAGATTAATTTTTTAATTAGCTTTTATTTTTAGATTAGTTTTTAATTTAGACTAAATTTTTAACTTAGATTAATTTTTAATCTAGATTAGTTTTAAATTTCAGATTAACTTTGAATTTATGTTAGTTTTTAATTTCTAGCTTTAGATATTTAATTTAGATTAACCTTTAATTTTAAATTAGCTTTTTATTTTAGATAAGTTTTTTATCCTAGATTAATTTTTAATTTCGATTTATGTTAGTTTTGTTTTGGAACTAAATTTTATTAATTTGGTTTCTTTTATAGGTTCTTTTGGCAGAGAATTGAAAATCAAAACATACGCTTGTCGAAGAAAGGAGGCATGAAACTACTAATGAGATTTTGATGCAGGATGTTCGTTGAAGACATGATTTTGAAATCAACTATCTTTTTAGATTAGAAAATATTTCAATTGGTGCTTTAAAATGAACAATTGTCTTCCAACATATAAATTTAACTAGGGGATGAATGAACACTGTTTTCTATGCTTGAGATGGTAGGGAGTATGCTCTCACCTTGTGCAAACTTTGTGATCAGAAACCAGACTCTTCATCTTTGAATATGTTTAATCCTTTAGAGGGTCTACCTTGGTGGGAAAAAGTACTCACCCCAAGGGAACGACCCAACTGGTAACAGGCTAAATCCAAGCTACTTCCAGTTGATATATAAAATGGGTGCTTGAGGAAAGTTGAAGTACCACGAGTATGGATGTGTTATGATGACAAGTGAATCCCCATAAACCCTGTAGAGCGTAACCTCTGCAGGCTGGGAATCCTCCTTATCAAAGCTAATCTTGCCGCATGTATAACTACTCGAATGAATACCCTTACTAGACACCTCTTTTTTGTAGTTGCCAAAATACCTTTATATGTCGTTGCAAGAGGTCAGACTTTTGAATCCATCCCACATACTTGTGGTTCTTAGTAGAGATGAAAATTTCATCATGGGAGATTCATGAGAACTGAAGCTTGGATGACCTGAGAAGTGAGTGTCATGGAGGGGAGCCAGTGTGGTTAAGCTTCTAATCATCTGCTAAGAGTAAGCGCAACTGGAGAAATCCAAGTGGGAACCCAGTGAATATTATCCTTGCCAACCTTAGGATTTGTGCTTGTATTGTTAAAATCAAACATTTTGTCTGCTATGTCTTGCATGTGTGTTCAAAAATATATCTCAAACAAACATCACACGTAATAACTTGCAACATTTCAAACTTTGTAAACCTCAAAAGGTTAAACAACAAAGACATCCAACATGAACCTATCACTTAGATTTCTTGGGATCATCATCCTTCAGTTATGATTTTTTAATCCTTACCTTCCACTTAGCCCTTTACATCCCATCTAGTCATTGCATTCCACTTAGTCCTTGTATCTCACCTAGTCCTTGCATATCATCCACCCTTGCATACCCATTATTTCTCAAACCAACCTTAGCTTGCACTTAGGCTACTCTTCCTAGGTCTTGAAATCAAACCATTGGTTGTCTATCACTCACATCACTCGAGGTTCATCATCCTTGAGTTAGGGAACATACCACTATCCTTGAGTAGGTAAATCCTTTTGGAGTCCATCATCTCCTACATACCCTCTCTTGATCATTGGTCCTTATGTCTATCCATCATAACACAAGTAAAGCCTTTACATCATAACCAACTTTGGACCTAGAGTTGACTTTGAGCTCTTTCATTCTTAGCTTGTCACATCATACCACACCATTTTCATATCTCATCTTAGAATCATATCCTTTTCATTGCATCATAGTCTTAGGTCTCATACATTACCTTGGGTTGAAAATAAGAACAATCACCTATGACCCCTAGAACAAGAGAAAAAATATTTCAAGAAGAAGGGAACCCTTGGGGAAAAGAATTTGATGGGGAAGATCACATTAGTGTTGCAACTAGTGAAACAAGTGAAATTGAGGACGAATAAATAACCCAATCCACCATAAATAAATCTCTTAATGATAATAGATTCACTAAAATTCTTATGAAGGTAGTCAAACGTAACCCACAACAATAATTCAAAGCCCTTGCTGATGAAGGAATCAAAATGCCTCCTAATTTTGACATGTCACTACTCATGATGAATGATCAACCCAAGTCTAGTGAATCTAAACATCCCAAAACAAATAACGATGGTAGAACCAAAGATCATAGACCCTTTTATCTACAACTAGGTTACAAGTGATCTTCAAAGACATCAAAACCCACACCTACAAATGATCCTATTTTGGATGAGCTTAGAACATTGAGACAAGAATTGGATACTCTCAAGGACCATAAAGCATCATCTCACAAGTTCTCCATTGAAGATATATTTCCTTATCCCTTCGATCCAAGCATACCAATGCCACCATTTCCTAACCACTGGGACATACCAAAACTTGACAAATACAGTGGAAAAGGGGATCCTAAAAACCACTTAAGACAATTTTGTGCTACTAACATTGAATTTGCAGTCGATGAAACATACCTTATGAGATTATTCTTGACAATCTAGGAGGAGAAGCTATGGAATGGTTTTCATGATTACCCTGACCATCAAATCCTTTCAAGAATTGGCTAGGAAATTTATCTCCAATTATAGTTTCAATTGCGACTTTAAAGTGACCACCATTTTTTTTTTCAACAGCAAACAAAAATAAGGTGAATCTTTTGTGTCATTTTTACAAAGATGGAGACATTTAACGAAACAATTTCCATATGCCATTCCTGATCAAGAATTGGTTGACCTCTTTTGTCAAAATTTGAACAAAGAAATTGGAAGGGAACTTCTCCTTAAATGTTTAGATTACTTTGATGAAGCCATAGAAATGGGATTTTGAATTGAACAAACTCTTATCGATGATGGAACTATAAAACTTAATAATGACAGAGATAAAAAATCAAATTCAAACTACAAGACACCTTTTTGGACAAAGAACAAGAATGTAGTCAATGATGAAGTTGTTGATGCAAAAAAAACTAAAACATCATCTCCTGTTTACAATACCAAAGGTTCATCTTTAGAAAAAGGAAAATAAAAACAAAGAAGTTTCCCTAAACAAAATTTTACGCCATTGGGAAAATCACTTGAATCTGCATTGAAAGAGCTTCTTGAAATTAATATTATAATACTAATCGAAATAAAGTAATATAATCCACAAGTCAAACCCCCATGGTGGAATGAGGATCATTTTTGCGACTATCATAGACATAAAGGACATAAGACTAATAGTTGCAATACACTTCAAAATCTAATACATGACCTTATTGATGATGGTAAGATAAAAAATGACAGACACACTCCTTCGAGTAACTCTGATTGTGAGGTGTTTAAGAACCCTTTTCCTAAGCATGACAAGGATAAAGGAAAGGCCCTTGAATCTAGTGATGGTATAAACTACACTACTACTAAGTGCGACTATACCATACATACCATCAATGAGGTTGATAATCATGTAAACACTTTCATTATAAAACGTAAAGAGCATGATTGCAAGGTTTCTAATTGCAAAGGCATAGTGACCCTTATAGGTCCTAATTCTAAACTCGCTACACTAGCTTCATAATATAACCTCATAGAACATTTAGGGAAAACATTTGCACAAATTTCTATAGTTGAGTTGCTATGCCTATCTCTCGAGCATAAAGCTATTCTAGATAAAGTGCTTGCTACTGCTATAGTGCCTACATACCTACATGTGGACCAATTCCAAGATATGGTGGGACATATCACCTCAACTTATACTCTCAATTTTACTAAAAAATTATGATTCATCCCCTCGACAACCGCATAATGTAACTTTACACATTGACATCCTCATCAATAATGCCAAGATCAAGCGAGTTCTGATAGATAGATGAGCAGGTCTTAATATTTGTATCCAAGAATTGATCACAAAATTAGGGTTTTCTAAAAATGCAGTTGATCTAAAGAACAAGATTACCATAAAGGCATATGAGGAAAAGGAACGCTCGTCTAAAGGATCAGTTACTCTACCAATCAGAGTTGGCCCTATGGTAAGGGATGTGGTTTTCCAAGTCCTTAATCTCCCATTGACCTATAATATCCTCCTTGGAAGACCTTTGATTCATGCAATATAAGAAGTACCTTCTATATACCACTAGTACATTAAATTCCCACACAATGGTGTCAAAATCACAATACAAGGAGATCCCAACCCTTTCATGTATTGCCTTAATCTAAGTCCTAAAACTGAAATTACAATCCCAAGCAATTGTGAGGCATTTCCTTCCCAAGAATATGTTGATCCTGAGTCCTTAAAAGCATCCTCCTCAAAATCCAAGGAAGTTGAGACCAAAATACAAGTAAAAGAACAAGGAGTAGGAGAATATACTTTGAATCATTCCCTTTGCATTGGAAAGTTACCTTTATCTCCCCATACCTATGGAAAACCATAGATGCCTAAGACCACATCAGATACAGAGACCATAGTGACTTGTAAATTAACCAATCTCAAAAAATGGGGAGTCCTCTATAATGAGATAGAAGAAGTTGATCTCCTAAAATGGCTATAAAAAGATGAAGATACAGACAAAGAACAAATAGAAATAAAGATACCTGTTGGAAAATATGGTAAAGGATTTGATCTTATGAAACAAATGGGATATGACAGTAAAATTCCTCTCGACTTATAGAAACAGGGTATCTTGGAACCAATACAACCTAATCTTATGCAAAAAGTCCCTAGTTTAGGATATGATACGTAGAAAGATAAGACCTTGAGTATTGTGTGTACTTCAAGTAAGGAAGTAGAGTCCTCTAATGCTACATAGAAAAACAAGGAAAGTGCCATTGATTTCATTGAAATTTATGACTATGATAGTATCCCTATCCCTAAACGTGATCTTAAAATTTGTACCCTTGAATCCATTCAAAATATTGATTCAAATCATGACCCTTTACCCTTGGTTCACCCCAGACTCATTGACTTAGACCAGAAGGGATCACCACAATTGGATGTATTTCAAAATGATGAGGCAATCATAATTTTTTTGGGAGCACAAGAAGATACACCTCTTGAGGATCGTAAGACAGGTTTCACCATAGAACTCAACTGTGCAACTTACTTTGGGGAGAGTTCCAAGCCTTTCAGTCACAAAATTATTGAGAATATAAATAGGTCTTCTATTGAAAACTGCTTTGCAGTGCTATTAGACCCAAAAAAATTAAAAATAAAGGACATATCCAAAGGTGAAAACCTCTCTAAGGTGCTCGAGATGGAAGTCTTGACACACTTCCCTTAGCAGTATATCATGAAAAATAATCTATGTTGGTGGAGAAGACAATACTAGCTAATCTGGGCACAAAAGAAAAACCAAAGATAATTCATCTAGCATAATCATTAACACCTAAAGAGAGAATGGAGCATATATAGTTTTATAAGGAAAGACAAGTTAAATTTGCATGGTCCTATGTAGATATTCTAGGAACTGATCTAGATCTAGTAATGCATCACTTGTATTTTCCACCGGGCATAAAACTTGTTAAACAAAAGTTGAGAAAAATGCACCCGCACATTGCTCTATTGGTAAAATCTGAATTACAAAAGTTGCTAGATGTGGGATTTATACAACCTATTGACTATGCTGATTGGATTTCAAATTTAGTACTAGTTTCAAAACTTGATGGAGGTATCCGAGTTTGCACAAATTTTAGATATTTAAACAAAGGTTGTCCTAAGGATGACTTCCCACTTCCAAACATTGACATGATAGTAGATTTGATAGCGAGACATGAAATGTTATCCCTCATGGACAGTTTCTCAAGTTATAATCAGATTAAAATTTCTCTTGAAGATCAAATTAAGACAGCATTAAGTTGTCCCTGGGAAACCTTCTGTTGGAATGTCATGCATGCCCTTTGGGTTAAAGAATGTTGGAGCCACATACCAGCGTGCGATGACCACTATCTTTCATGACATGATACATA
The DNA here is from genome assembly GCA_007115665.2 of Sequoiadendron giganteum. NCBI lineage: Eukaryota > Viridiplantae > Streptophyta > Pinopsida > Cupressales > Cupressaceae > Sequoiadendron > Sequoiadendron giganteum. Next base: position 26,312,089 of record CM021102.1, read on the forward strand.
CCTATTTAGAAGAATATGTAGATGATTTGTTGGGAAAATCTTACACGAGAGATGGAAATCTAGAGATCATGGATATAATTTTCACAAGATTAAAAAAAATAAAAGGTCCGGTTGAATCCAAAGAAATGAACCTTTAGAGTAACCTCTGGAAAACTCCTTGGATACATTATCTCATCTAAAGGAATTGAAGTTGATCCTGCCAAAATAAAGGCTATACTTGAAATGCATCCACCTAAGAATATTAGACAACTAAGATCATTACAAGGAAAAATTTAGTCTATCCATCTTTTAATAGCGCAACTCATAGATAAATGTCAACCCTTTCAACATTTTTTACACAAGAATGTTTCATTTAGATGGGAGGACAAGTGTGAACAAGATTTTCAAAAAATTAAAGAATATATGATGACACCACTAGTATTAGTACCCCCTACAAATGACAAGCCTTTACTTCTATATATATCCACAACCACCACATCGCTGGGGGCACTTTTGGCACAACATGATTCTGAAGGAAAGGAACATGCAATCTATTACATTAGTCACACTCTAGTAGGATATGAGCTCAATTATATTCCTATTGAAAGAGTGTGCCTTGTCATTTTTTTTTCATCACATAAGCTATAACATTACATGCTTACACACCAGACAAAGCTCATTGCAAAAATTGATCCTCTTAAGTACCTCTTGAACAAAGTAGCACTCACAGGACGATTAACTAAATGGGTGATGATTCTTAGCGAGTTTGATATTGAGTACGTAGAAAGAAAAAAAAATCAAAGGACAAGCTATAGCAGATCAACTCACCGATGCTCTTGCAATAGATAGTCATCCTCTTATCATATAATTTCCTGATGAATCAATCTTCAACATGGAATCTATACATCTGTGGACTTTATATTTTGACGGCTCCTTCACACAAGGTGGTTCGGGTGCTGGAGCTCTCTTTGTCACTCCACAAGAGGATTGTATACCTAAAGCTTATAAGATATAGTTTCCATGTACCAACAATTATTGCAGAATATGAGGCATTACTTTTGGGGATTTGTATGGCCATGCAATGGAAAATCCTAGAATTGCACCTTCTTGGTGACTCTTAGCTAGTGATTAGACAAGTTAATGACAATTATAAAAAAAAATACAAAAAAATGATGCCTTACAAAATAATGGCGGATGAATTCAAGGCCTATTTCACATCAATCTCTTTTGAGCAGATTCCCTGAGATAGTAATAGAGCTACTGATTCAATGGCAACAATTGGTTCACTTGTGGAAATGCTAAGTAATACCACCTACTATGAGTTCTTGGTAGAGTCTCTTTTGGAACCTGTTTACAATATACCACACTTTGAAATGATTTGTCTTATTTTTGGTTCTCATTCTCAATGGTATGGAGATATTTATACCTATCTTTGGGATAACACCTTGCCATCAGACCTATCTAATAAATCCCATAAAACCTTTATTCGTCAAGCCTCTCGTTACGTAATCCTTGTTGATACCCTTTACCGTCGAGGTCTCAATGGTACTTTACTCTGATGTCTTGAGAATGACGAGAGAAAAACTGCTTTATGCAAAGTACATGACGGTATATGTGAGCCACATTCTAGTGGTCCTACCTTAGCTAAGAAACTCTTGCGTATGGGTTATTATTGGCCTACAATAGAAACATATTCTTATATATTTGTTAAAAAATGCAAGCAATGTCAAAAACATGCAAACTTGATACATGCTCCTGCATAGGAATCACAGTCTCTTGCTACGCTGTGGCCCTTTTATAAATGGAGATTTGATCTCATGGGAAATATCCATCTGCCTTCATCCAATGGTCATAAGTTCATTCTCATTGACATAGACTATTTCACAAAATTAATTGAAGTCGTTCCTCTCACTCATATCACTGGAAAAAATATAGCCACTTTCATACTGAACTATATCATCTGCCACTATGGTATTCCTCTATCCATCATCATAGACAATGGTCGTCCATTCAAAAATCAGGATGTCCATGAAATCTGTGAGAAATTCCATATACAACATCATTTCTCTACACCTTACTATCCTCAAGGTAATGGCCAAGTTGAGGCCTCTAACAAAACTATTCTCAAAATTCTTAAAAAGATGGTCAATGAAGCTGGTCGAGATTGGCATATTCAACTGAATCCTGCTTTGTGGGCTTACTGCACAAGTATCCGTACTCCCACAGGTGCTACCCCTTATGCCCTTGTCTATGGATCCGAATACATTTTTCCCATTGAGGTCAAGTCACCCTCTTTGCACGTCTCCTTTGTTGGAAAAACAAGGATAGACAACTGAGAGGGGGGGGGGGGTGAATTAGTTGTCATAGAATTTAAAAATTATTTAACCTTATTAACCTTTAATATTAGATTTGATAAATAATAGTGAAAGAATGAATCAAAAACATATCAAAAACACACATAACACCAAGATTTTTGTGTGGAAACCCTACTAAGGGAAAAACCACGGTGGAGGTTAATCCACAAGTTATACCCTGTTAAAAGTATAAGAAAAATGAATAAGGAATGCACATGCATTCAGGAACACCACGTAGAGCTCACTGCACAAAGAAGATGCACTGTCTTACATAATTTTTTTAGATTAAATCCATCTGAAGAGGTTGAACTAAGAAATTATCTTCTTCAAAAGCCTGATGATAGTTCCGATTAGGCACACAAATAATTCTTCACACTCTACTCTATAATCGAATGATATGATCTCTATTCACACATTTCACATACACACTTCTCACATATACACCACACACACTTCAAAATGAAGAAACAATCACTCTTATATATTTGCTTCATGGAATTACATCAACAACTTTGTTAGCCAAAAATAAAAGAATAAATGAATTACAAACTATCAGCCCAATTCATGAATAAATATTAATGTGCACCAATTCAAGTCAGTCATAACATAATGAAGACCTAAAAAAACATCCTTGAACACACCAAGAATTCAAAAATTAATCCACGAGGATCTGCAACACACTGCAACCATCATGTTGGCCAAGAACACGAAAACCCAAACACACAAAGGAAAAATTTCCGATCACGATCACACCAATCAACACATATGTGTAACAAGGATAGAGCACAATCAAGAACCATCAATGAATAATGTAGGAGCATACACAATAACTCAAATTACTAGAATTACATTATCTTCTTCCAGAAACACCAACTACAGTAACATAATAACTACAGGAACACAAAAACTCACAACTTGAACAAATCTTGATAGACACCTCTGAAACTTCTAGAGTATAAACTAGATAGGTTGAGCAACAAACCATTTAAAGCACAACTTCTGAATACCAACACACTGAAATTTCTACCACACTGAAATTCACAACTTCACAGACAACCCTCAACATATTTATTATAATTTTCTCAATATCCTCGACATATATAGCCTTCAGGACAACAATGCTAATAGTGTTGACATCAATGAAAACCACATATCAGCAACACAACCACAATATCCAATAGTCTCCCCCTTTGGCATTGATGGAAACACATGATGTGAAAAATAACATCAACACAACTAACTCTTCTTTCAACAATCTTCCCTTTACACATTACTCTTCTCATACTGTTCTTCTCCCCCTTACATTACTCTTCTCACCTTTTTGTACTTTATCACATTGTTCTTCTCCCCCTTTGAAATTAATGGAAAAGGTACACAAGCTCTGAACCACATATCTAAATCATCTGACTACTCCCCCTGAGTAGCATCCACCACAACATCAATCCACATCAAGATATGACTATGAATGCACAGACTGATGCAAAGATTATGCATCTTGGTTTTGATTAGGAGGGGAAATCACCCCTAACTTCTCTCTTAGATACTCAAAAGTATCCTTAGGTAATGGCTTATTAAAGACGCCTGCAACCTATTCCTTGGTAGGCACATACTCTAGTTTGACTTCTTTATCACTCACTTTGTCTCTCAAAAAGTCATATTTGATAGATATATGTTTTGTCTTGGAATGAAGCACCAAATTCTTAGAAATGTTTATGGAACTTGAATTATCACAAAATATAGCAATAGGCTTATCATACTCAATTATGATATCTCTCAGTATCTGCTTCATCCATATTACTTGAGTACAATTTTTTGCAGCAACAATATATTCTACCTCAATAGTAGATAAGGAAATGGAATTGTTCTTTTTACTTAACCAAGACACCAACTTCTTCCCCAAGAAGAAGGCACCACCACTAGTACTTTTCCTGTCATCCACATCTCCTGCCCAATCTGCATCAGTAAAGGCGCTCAAGGTAAGATCATCATCTTTAGGATACCAAAGACCAAAATCAATTGTCCCTTCCAAGTATCTAAAAATTCTCTTTACAGTAGCCACATGATATTCCTTCGGATCAACTTGATATATAGCAACCATACATACAACATTCATGATGTCTAGTCTGGTATGAGTCAAATAAAGTAATCCATTGATCATTGAACTGTATCTTGTTTGATTTACCTTAGGATAATCATTATTCTATGCTAACTTGCATCCAGTTACCATGGGTATACGAATTGGCTATGATTATTCCATGCCAAGCTTTTTCAGTAACTCTCTTACATATTTGGACTGAGATGTAAAGATTCCATTGTCTAACTGAGTAATTTGCAATTCTAAAAATAATTTCAGCTCCCAATCATTGACATCTCAAACTCACTTTTCATTTCATTAGAAAACTTCATACATATGTCATCGTCACCTTCAAAAATGATGTCATCAACAAAGACTTCAATAATTAACTCTTTATCCTGATCCATCTTAAAATACAGATTACTATCAGCAGTACCTTTATTGAATCCAAGCATCAATAAGTATTTATCTAGTCTAGCATACCAAGCTCTAGGGGATTTCTTGAGTTCATACAATTATTTCTTCAATTGGAAAATCATATCTCCTTTATCAATCAATTGAAATCCATTTGATTGCTCAACATATACTTCTTCTTCTAGCTCTCCATTTAGAAATGTTGAATTTACATCCATTTGATAGAATTTGTAGTTCTTAAAAGTAGCATAAGCAGGAAACAATCTTACAACTTCAATTCTAGCAACATGGGTAAGGGTTTCTTCAAAATCAATACCTTCCATCTGTGAGTACCCTTTACATATCAATCTTGCTTTATTCCTAACCACTTCACCTTGTTCATTCAACTTATTCTGAAAAACCCATTTGGTTCCAATCACATTTTTATCTCAAGGTCTAGGGACAAGAATCCATTTATCATTTTTCTCTATCTGCATTAGTTCTTCCTTCATTTCTTCCATCCAATATTCATCTTTACATGCTTCATTGAAATTGTTGGGCTCAGTCTTGGAAATCAAACAATAATCTTCTGCAATTATTCTTCTAGTCTGCACACCTTTGTTCTTATCTCCTATAATCTATTTTTTCAGAATGATTTAGCTTTACATACCTTAGAACTTTGGGATTTTACTGAACTTCTGGTTTTTCTATTATTTCTTCTCCACTTCCACTAGCTTCTCCTTCTAGACTCTCTTGATTCACTGGAACAATTTGAACTTGATTCTATGTCTGAGAATTCTTTCCATTATCAGTACCATTATTTTGGTCATCTGAATCATATCCACAGTATCTAGATGATCTAGCAGTGTCCTCATCAACTCCGACATTTGCACTTTCAACCATTTTCCTCAATCTTCTATTATAGTGCCTATAGGACTTGCTCTTAGTAGAGTAACCTAGAAATATTCCTTCATCACTCCTAGCATCAAACTTGCCTATATCTTCATCTCTCTTGACATAACATCTACTTGCAAATATTTTGAAATATTTAATAGTAGGCTTATAACCAAACCACAACTCAAAAAGAGTCTTACCAAAATTACCTTTGACATTTACTTGGTTGATAGTATATACAACAGTGCTTAAAAATTCTCTCCAATAGGCATGGGGAACATTACCTTCCAAAATCATAGTTCTAGTAGTATCTAGAATTGTTTTGTTCTTTCTCTCAACAACTTCGTTCTGTTGAGGTGTCTGGGGAGCAGATAACTGTCTTTCGATTCCATGCTCTTCACAAATAGAATTGAACTCCCAGGAGGTGAATTCACCACCTCTGTCTGACCTTAAGAATTTAATCTTTAAACTTGTCTCATTCTCAGCCATAGCTTTGAAAATTTTGAACTTTTCCAAAGCTTCATTTTTTTCTCTTAAGAAAGCAACCCATATCATCCTAGAGTAATCATCAATAAGCAACATAAAGTACCTTTCTCCTTGTAGACTTATGATTCTGGAGGGACCACATAGATCAGTATGCACCAACTCCAATACTCCATTAGAATGATGTTTTTTTCTTTAGAAAGAAATTCTAGTCTGCTTTCCCACCTAACATTCCTTGCATATGGTGTTAGTAGGCTTCACTAGCAACACTTAGGTGAAAAATGTTACCTATTGTCTTTGTACCTAAAGCAATTACATTTCCAAAACTTCCCAGTATCTTGCATTTTCCATGTTTGAATTGAAGATTGTATCCATTTTCGACCATCTGTCCAACACTCAATAGGTTATGCTTCAATCCTTCAACATAAAGGAAATCATCAGTATTATATTTACCACCAAGAGAAATAGTGCCTCTGCCACAAATCACACCAATATTGTTATCTCCAAATCTTACAACACCACCATCATATTTCTCCAAGCTTCTAAACTTTCTTTTGTCACCAGTCATATGATGTGAGCATCTACTCTCAATCACCCATTCATCATTTTCTTCAATTCTTCTGCAAGAGATTTTTCAATATTCTTATCACTAGCAGATTTTTTGGGAACAAGTGCCTCAACTTCCGGCTTGGACCTTTGAAAGACTTGCAAAAATTTCATTATTTCATGCCTTTACCACCATACTACTAGGGTTTAGTCTTTGAGGTGTGGTCTGGTGGTTTACCACTTTACCACGACCCTCTAACACTCTAGCCATGGTGGTGCGATGTTACCACATTGCCGTAGGGTCTACTTCTAGAAGTGGAGGTAGCACGGTGAGCAGCACGGGAGTGGCGAGCTAGCGAAAGGAAGGTTGACCTCCTTATTGCGGGTGCTGATCAATGGTGGTGCGGTGGTGGTGATTGATGGCGGTGACATAACGATGACCACTTCCCGCTCCACCACAATGGTGGTGGTGTCGTGGTGGCGCGGTAAACCGTTAGCAGTCTGGGCAAGTGGTCACTACCCTACCGTGGAAGGCTGGAGGTTACGGTCTAGTGGCGTGGTAAGCCATTGACGATCTATGCAAATGGTTACCGTCTTACTGTAGAGTTCTGGTGGTCTTAGTCCAATGGCGCAATGGTGACCCGATGGTCAGTGTTGGAGGTTACCGCTGCATCGCGGTTGATTGTTGCCTGCTCAGCGGTAGCATGGTAAGGGACGTTTGTCTCTTGTTGACCGGTATGACTAAGTTGGAAGCGGCTAGCGAATAGGAGGGCAACGCGTGGTATTTTCTGATTAGCCAAAGACCAAAAATGGTGAAGGCAGTAAATGCAGTTTGTTTCGGCTGGTGACAGGATCATTTTTTGGCAATGAATTAAATGCCTGAGCGGCTCGATATGACTGTGCAAGATCAGTTTGGTCAGAGGATCGAATTATTTGGTTGGGAAATCGGTGTGACTTTAATGATTGGAAATTGGCTGATTTGATTGAATATAGGATTGTTTGTACAATCCATTATTATTATATAAGTCACACAAGTGATGATTATAGGGGTTGAGTTAAGTTTTTTTTAGACTGTAAGGAATTGCTGCGAGTTTAGATAGAGAGGAAGTGCAAACAGTGACTGTGCGTAGTAATTGTTTTTACTGTATAATTATGCTAAGTATTGTAATAGTGAATGTATTCTACTCAGTCTGATATTGTGAGCTGACTGTCTAGAGAGAGAGGTCTGCATTTTGTATGTAAATGTATTTACTGAAATACAAAGAGATCGATCTTGGTGTGGTGGGTTTTTTACCTAAAAGGGTTTTCCCACGTAATTTTGGTGCTTGCTTTGTCTGTATGTTATTTTTCTACTACTCTTGATATCCTGCATGTATGCATTATAAGCTTTAGAACTAGTTTTTACACCTCTCCTCTATTGTTCTAGCGTTAGGAAAATGTTTCCGCATTGTTGTTTTCCTTTCAAGTGGTATCAGAGCTTGGCCAGTTGTGTTATCCTTGTTAGTAAGTCTAGTTTTTTGTGCTATTAATGTTCCAGTGGGATTTGTTTTGTAAAGTTAGAACTTGTTCTATTTAAGATGGTGAGTACATCAGGTAGAATAGATATTGAAAAATTCAATGGCAGGTAATTTTGAGTTATGAAAGCTCAAAATGGAAGACTTTCTTGTGGATAGAGACCTCTGGATTGCAATTTCTAGAAATATTCCACAAGTAATGAAGCAAGAAGATTGGGACCTTGCAGATAGAAAAGTGAGAGGTCTAATTAGATTGAGTCTGGCCGATTCTGTACTTCTGAACGTCCATGAGGAGAAGACTACATCTTCATTGTGGAAGAAGCTGGGCGATATTTATTAGGGAAAGTCTTTGGTAAATAAGCTTTTCATGAGGAAGAAGTTATACTCCCTGAAGATGGAAGAAGGTGCATTTGTTGCAAACCATCTAAACTCATTTAATATGAGTGTTACTCAACTAGCATCTATAGGTGTAAATACTGAGGAGGAGGATCATTGCATGCTCTTGTTGTGTTCATTACCTATTAGTTGGGATCATATGGTGATGGCTACTGGAAGCACAACAACTACATTCAAGATGGATGACGTGGTTGCTTCACTTCTATCTGAAGAAATGCGAAGGAAGTATTATGAGATGACCAAAGAGGCTCTTTTTGTTTGAGGTAGACCAAAGGAGAAAGGCAAGAAGAAAGACAAGAAGTTGAAATCTAAATTTGTAGGGAGATCGAAGTCTCCTAGTAAAAGGTCCAAAGTGAAGTGTTGGAACTGTGGATAGCCTGGTCATGTCTAGAAGGATTGCAAGGAGAAGAAGAATAAGAATGCCTCAGACAATGACTCTTCTCAGAGTGATGTAGATGCCTTCATTGCAGCTTTGGAAACTCAGGCACCAGATGATGTCTAGCTGGTTGATTCGGGTGGATCCTTTCACATGACGTCCCATAGAGACTGTTTTACTAAGTACAAGAAGTACGATGGTGGAAAGGTGTACCTGGCAAGTGATTCAACACTGGATATTGTTGGTCGTGGAAGAGTTAGAATTCTATTTCCTGATGGGAGAATCAAAGGTATTGGTGATGTACTGCATATACCAAGTTTGGCTCAAAATTTACTTTTTGTCAGTAAGCTAAATGATGCTGGTGTAGAAGTTTCCTTCTCAAGTAAAGGATGTAAAATGTCTAGAGGTGCAATGGTGTTGGCTAAGGGTGTTCGTTCTGGCACTCTGTATAAGTTGGATGCACATCTTGTTCAATGTAACAATGCCTCTATAGAGTCATGTAAAACTGTCCCTGTAGAGAAAGGTGAAGACACTTCGCTAGCTGCAAATGCTTTGGAGGTAAAACTCCCTATAGAGAAGACTATGCTGTGGCATCATAGACTTCGTCACATAGGAGAGAAAGGTTTAAAAATCTTGTAGAAGGGCTTGATGATTGTAACCTTGAGTTCAATTTTTGTGAACATTGTATCTATGGAAAGCAACACCATATTTCATTTTATTCGAGTCCTCATAAATCTTATGGCATACTGGATTATGTTCATTTTGATGTGTTTGGTCTAGTTAATGTTCCTTTGTTATCGAAGTATAGATATTATGTTTCTTTTATTGATGACTACTCAAAAAGGGCGTTTATTTATTTCTTGAAGAGTAAATCAGAAGTGTTCAATCGGTTTAAATAATTTAAAACTTTGGTAGAGAATCAAACTGGAAGAAAAATTAAATGCTTGAGGACGGATAATGGCGGTGAGTTTTGTTCTATAGAATTTGAAATGTATTGTACAAATCATGGAATTAAAAGGCATAAAACTACACCTTACACTCCACAACAGAATGGAGTTGCTGAAAGGTTGAACAAAACATTAATGGAAAGAGCGAGAAGTATGCTGAGTAGTGTTGGTCTGAAGTAGAAGTTTTGGGCTGAGGCTGTGGCTACAACAAGTTATCTGGTAAATCGTTCACCTTGTTCTACTCTAGTTGACAAGACGCCTTTGGAGGCATGGTCTGGTAAGAAGCCCTCTTTGAGACATGTTCATTTTTTTGGCTATGAGGCATATGCTTATGTGCCTAATGAGAAAAGATCAAAATTGGAGAACAAGGCTATCAAATGTATCTTCATCGGCTATGGCATTGGTGTGAAGGGATACAAGCTTTGGAATCTTGATACTGAGAAGGTTCTGTACAATAGAAGTGTGATATTTTGTGAGCTGAAACCTTCAGTAGTTGATCCATAACTTGAGATAGATAAAAGGGAAAAGAAGAATGATGTAGTTCAGATTCCTCAAACTCCAGAAAGAGAGGAACTACATGGTGTAGTTGATTCTAAGGAGAGTTCGAGCAGCTTTGAGAGTTCTGAAGATGAAGAACCACAACCTTAGCAAGTAAGAAGATCTAGACATGAAAAATGAAAACCTGAAAGGTATGGTTTATCAATGTTAGATTCAAACTGTGCCTATGCTTTAATTACTACCACTGATGAGCCTAGGACTATAAAAGAAGCAATTAGAATGTCTGATTCAAATTCCTGGTTGGAAGCAATGAATGAAGAAATGGATTCATTGAAGAAGAATGAAACATGGGATTTGGTACCTTTTCCTAAATGGAAAAAGCCCATTGGCTATAAGTGGATATTCAAGAAGAAGACTGGTCTTCATGGTAGTGTTGAAAAGTATAAGGCAAGGTAGGTTGCAAAAGGTTTTTCGTAGGTTGATGGAATTGATTATGGAGAGATTTTTTCCCCTATAGCAAAGCTGACATCCATTAGATTTATGTTGTCATTGGCAGCAACATATGACTTAGAAATTGATTAGATGGATGTGAGGACAACGTTTCTTCATGGTGAGCTGGAAGAATAAATTTATATGTCCCAGCCTGAGCATTTTGTTGAAAAAGGTAAACAAAATCTGGTTTGTAAGTTATAGAAATCTCTGTATGGTTTGAAGCAATCCCCTAGAATGTGGTACCATAAATTTGACACGTTTGTGTCATCTATGGGATTTGTTAGATCAAAATCTGATCATTGTGTTTATTACAAATCTGAAAATGATCATGTGCTTGTTATTACCCTGTACATGGATGATATGTTGTTCATAGGAAATAACAAGTCTATGATTTCTGATCTTAAATCTCAGTTGTCTACAAAATTTGAAATGAAAGATCTAGGTGTAGAAAGGTATATTCTGGGAATGGAGATAACCAAGGACAGAATAGGCATAAAGCTTTGGGTAAGTCAGAGTAAGTATGTCAATACAGTTTTGGAGAGATTTGGAATGGATGACTGCAAGTAGCTAGTTGTTTCAGTTATGCAGGGAACAAAACTATCTATTGAAGACTGTCTAAAGTCTACTACTGAGATGGAGGATATGACCAAGGTGCCTTATGCAAATGATTTTGGTAGCTTAATCTATGCAATGGTTTGTACAAGACCTGGCATTGCCCAAGTAGTGGGATTTCTCAGTCGTTTTATGGAAAATCCAGGAAGAACGCATTGGGATGTTGTGAAGAGAGTGTTCATATATTTGAAGGGGAATTCAGAATATGCTTTGTGCTATCATGGTAATTCACATGCATCACAAAGAACACTAAACATTCATGGATATGTGGATTCAAATTGGGTAGGGGACATTGACAGAAGAAAATCCACCAGTGGATACACATTCATGCTGAACGTGGTGTAGTTAGTTAGATGAGTAAGCGACAAGCTGTGGTTGCTTTATCTACTACAGAGGTTGAGTATATGGCAGAAACACACGCCTACAAGGAAGCAGTTTGGCTGAGTATATTATGCTTTGATATTGGATTCAATGCAGGGTAGATTATAATTTGCTGTGACAGTCAAAGTGCTATTTTTTTGGCAAAGAACTTGACTTTCCATGCCAAGACAAAGCACATTGATGTGCAGTATCTTTTCATGAGGGACATGGTGGAAGATGAAAAGATCTGTCTTGAAAAGGTTAACACTTTGAAGAATGTTGTAGATGCTCTAACAAAGCCAGTAAGAATGAACAATTTCAGATGGTGCACATAATCGATGGGCCTTGGGGCATATGATCGTTAGTAATTTTTTTGAAGTCTAGAGGAAGCTGGAAGTCTTCGTCAAGTGGGATCTTATTGGGAATAGGTGCCTCAAATTCTAGCTTGGAACTCTAAAATACTTGGTGAAATTTCATTCTTTCATGCCTTTACTGCCCTACCACCAGGGTTCAGTCTTTAAGGTGCGGTCTGGCGGTTTACAGCTTTAATGCGAACCTCTGATAATCTAGTCGTGGTGGCATGGTGTTACTGCGTTACTGTAGGGTCTTCTTTTGGTGTTGGAGGTAGCATGATGAGTGGCAAGCTGGTGGAAGGAAGGTTTACCTCCTTACCACTGGTGCTGATCAACAGTGGCACGGTGGCGGTGATTGATGGTGGCGACTTAGTGATGACTGCTTACCTCTCCATCGCGATGGCCGTTCGGCCACAGGGTGGTGGTGTGGTAAACCATTAGCAGTCTAGGCGAGTGGTCACCACCCTGCTGCAGAAGGCTGGCGATCAAGGTTCGATGGCACAGTAAGCCATTGACGGTCTATGCAAGCGGTTGCTGTCTTACCGTAGAGGTTTGGCGGTCTCGGTCTAGTGGCGCGATGGTGACCTGACGGTCAGTGCTGGAGGTTACCACTACACCACGGTTGACTGTTTCCTACTCAGTGGTAGTCCGGTAAGAGACGCGTGTCTCTTGTTGATCGGTATGACTCTGAGCTAGAAGTGACTAGCAAATAGGAGGGCAACGCATGGCAGTTTCTGATTAGCCAAAGAACAAAAATGGTGAAGGAAGTAAATGCAATTTTTTTGGCTGGTGACAGGATCATTTTTTGGCAATGAATCAAATGTTTGAGTGGCTCGATATGACTGTGCAAGATCAGTTTGGTTAGAGGATCGAATTATCTAGTTGGGCAATCAGCATGAATTTAATGACTAGCGATTGGCTGATTTGATTGAATGTAGGATTGTCTGCACAGTCAGTTATTGTTATATAAGTCACACAAGTGTGACAATTATAGGGGTTGAGTTAAGTCTATTTTAGACTATAATGAATTGCTACGAGTTTAGACAGAGAGGAAGTGCAAACAATGATTGTGCATAGTAATTTTTTTTACTGTATACTTGTGCTAAGTATTCTAACAGTGAATGTATGCTACTCAGTCTGATACTATGAGTTGACTATCCAGAGAGAGAGGTCTGCATTTTGTATGTAAATGTATTTATTGAAATACAAAGAGATCGATCTTGGTGTGGTGGGTTTTTTACCCGAAAGGGTTTTCCCACATAATTCTGGTGCCTGCTTTGTTTGTATGTTATTTTTCTACTACTCTTTATATCTTGCATGTATGCATTATAAGTTTTAGAACTAGTTTTTACACCTCCCCTCTATTGTTTTAATGTTAGAAAAATGTTTCTGCACTGTTGTTTTCCTTTCAAGATTCAGTGGACACCAAACCATTTTCCTTGATAGAAATGAATACCCATACATCTTCATTCCCATTTTCTTTATCAGATTCATCATCAGTAACACCTTCTTCAACATAATAACATTTCTTTTGAAATATAGGCTTATCAGGTTTGAACCTAGGAATTCTTTCAGGACACCTTGATGCAAAATGACCTATCTTATTGCAAGAGAAAAATTTAATAGGAAAATTTCCTTTATACTTACCTTGTCCTCTGGCTTCTCTTTTCACAATCAATGCTTCTAGCTTTTCTAACTCTCTTTCTTCATCTTCAATCTATTTCATCTCATCTTCATACTTGAATGTCTTTCTAGAACTTTCTCTTGAATCATATCTCTGTTGGTTTCTTCTAATACAATAGCTTTAAATGTAGATTCTATCTTGGGAGTAGATTCACCAAATTCACTTAATTCAAAGGCAACAAGCTTACCAATCATCATATCTCTTATCACATTTGTTACTATCCCGAGTTCTTCAATAGCATGAGCTTTCATTTTTTAAGAAGTAGGCAATGATCTGAGCACTTTAGCTACAATCTCTTCTTCATCCAAGATTCCACTAGCACATCTAATACCCATCACTAGTTCATTTACTTTTTGCATGAAATAAATAATGTTTTCATCTTCACTCATTTTCAAGTTTTCCCACTTTCCTTTCAGAATTTGTAGCTTAGCAACTTTCACTCATGCGTCTCGTTCATATAATGTTTCCAGCTTCTTCCAGATCTCATATTCTCTTTTCATACCCATCACATTTGTCATCTCTGAATCAGTCAGAGCACTGAATAATGCTTCTATATCCCTAATATTATTTTCAACTTCTTTGATCTCATCAGGAGTAGAGGGACCATTCTGAGGAATAACATATCTATTCTTTGTAATCTTCTAGAAGGGGTCACCAATGCACTTCAAATGACACTCCATTCTATCCTTCCATAGAGAGTAGTTTTTTCCTTGGAATCTAGGACTATCCTTCTTGTATGATGCCATCTTAGATTACCTCAAGATTTTAAATTTCTTTAGAGGAACCTGCTCTGATACCAATTGTTGGAAAAACAAGGATAGACAATTGAGAGGGGGGGTGAATCAATTGTCAAGGAATTTAAAACTTGTTTAACCTTATTAACCTTTAATCTTAGATATGATAAATAATAGTGCAAGGATGAATCAACAACACACATAACACCAAGATTTTTATGTGGAAACCCTGTTAGGGGAAAAACCATGGTGGAGGTTAATCCACAAGTTATACCTTGTTAGAAATATAAGAAAAATAAATAAGGAATGCACATGCATTTAGGCACACTACCTAGAGCTCACTGATCAAAGAAGACACATTGTCTTACATAAAAATTTCAGATTAAATCCATCTGAAGAGGTTGAATTGAGAAATTAGCTTCTTCAAAAGCCTGATGACAGTTCTGGTTAGGCACAAAAACACTTCTTCACACTCTGATTTGCAATCAAATGATCTAATCTCTATTCACAAATTTCACATACACACTTCAAAATAAAGAAAAAATATCTCTTATATATCCACTTCATGGAATTAAATCAACTTTGTTCGCCAAAAATAAAATAATAAATGAATTACAAAATGTCGGCCCAATTCATGAACAAATCTTAATACGCACCAACCAAAGTTGGTCACAACATAATGAAGACTTAAAAAAACATCCTTGAATGTGCAAAGAATTCAAAAATTAATCCATGAGGATCCGCAACACACTACAACCATCATGTCGGCCAAGAGCATGAAAACCCGAACAGACAAAGGAAAAATCTCTGATCACGATCATACCGATCAATGTGAACATGAAACAAGGATAGAGCACGATCTAAAAACATCAATGAACAATGCAAGAGCATACACAATAACTCAAATTACTAAAATTACATTCTCTTCTTCCAGAAACACTAGCTACAGTAACAAAATAACTATAGGAACACAAAAACTCACAACTTGCACAAATCTTGATGCACACCTCTAAACATTTTGGAGTATAAACTAGATAGGCTCAGAAAAAAAACCCTTTGAAGCGCAACTTATGAATACCAACACATTGAACTTTCCACTACACTAAAATTCATAGCTTCACAAACAACCTTCAACATATTTATTATAATTTTCTCAATATCCTCGACATATACAGCCTTCAGGACACCAATGCTAATAGTGTTGACAGCAATGACAACTACATATCAGAAAGACAACCACAACATCCAACATCCTTGCACAATCAAATTAGTGATGAAGAGTATCGAGTTTCTCATTTGCAAGAACTCGAGCTATTAGATGAATGAAGACAAACTGCTTTTAATCATCTTAGAGCATATCCATAGCGAATGTGCCAATGTTATAATCAAAAAGTCAAATCATGTACATTTGAGGTTGGGGATCTTGTCCTTCATGAAAATCCTCTTAGTCAACAAGACCAAGAAAAGAAGGGAAAATTTGAGCCTAACTAGTTGGGTCCATACGTTATCACTGTTCTATATGGATCTGGGGCATACCAATTATCTACTCTAGAAGGTGAATTTCTTAGTGATCCCATCAACAACATGCACATTCATAGGTTTTATACTCGGGTACTAAAGAGGGTACACTCTTTTAAAAAATTCCTAAAAAAAATACAAAAAAATGGAAAAAAGTCTTGAAAAATACAAAAAATGGAAAGAAGTCCTAAAAAATACAAAAAAAAGTAAAGAGAAATCAATTCGTTCAATGGTGAAAACCACTTTGGTGGCACCTTGAGCAAGTACCATTGTGAAAACTTATAAATCAGAACCATGTGTAGAGGCTTCACTCCTCTTTCCTTTGGATCTCTACTTGATCTTTGCATCCCATTTTCATTCACTCTCCACTTCAAAATTCCCTTTTCATACTCACTATGGCTTGTGATTGTTCGACAATTCACTTTCTTGCTTGTTTTTCCATGCGTACTAGGTTGGTCTTATTCCTCATTGGGGCATTTCCTCAACCTTAGCTATGGGTTAGGGTATTGAACATCTTGTGGTCAGAGAAACTACCCTCTTTGTATGTCTGCTCGCTTGAGATTCATCTCTTTTTGTTGTAAAATATCCTAAAAAAATCCATAAAAATCATAAAATGTCTTGAAAAAATCCATAAAAATCATAAAATATCCTGAAAAAATCCATAATTTTTATTTTTTTTCGAAAAATCCAAAAAAATAAAATATTACAAAAATCCAAAAAAATCAAATATTCCAACAATCCAAAAAAATCAAATAACCTCAAAAATCCCTAAACAGTGACACTTTCAGATCACCACACAACTTTGCACTTCAACAAAATAAAAACACACTAGGATTGACAGTCAAGCAAACATTATAACATACCTATCAATCCCTCTTACAAATCCATCCAAATGCATAAACTGTGAAAATAATCAATTCTATATCAAAGCGTGATGCATGTTTGTTTTTTGATCTTTGCTTATTTTATGAATTTTATCTTTGGTGGCATGTCTTTTAGCTTCTTTGGGATGTCTGGGACTAGAGAGGCGAGGATGGGGCATGTTCACTTGTTTGTTGTTTGTGGATTGTTTCTTATTCATAGGATGACTCGTCTTAAGACATGGTTGTCTAGAAACCATCGAGGACCTATCATTCCAGTACGGATGAGAGAATTCCTTGTCTGCTAGTGTCTTCCATGCAATAAGTATTTAGGTCATCTAAGGCCCTTATACCTAGATGCTATACTTTACTACTAAATAAAAATGCAAACAATATTCAAGTCGTCTAGATGTTCATGTTATCTAGATGCTTATATACTAATTTGCAACATAATAAGCTTGATGATGATAAAAGAACTTAAAAGGAACAAGAGGCTTCATCACTTCCATTTTCTCCCATCTTGCATTTCATTTTCTTCATCTTTCTTGTCGTAGAGAAATCAATCAACTTGCTTCTTGAAATATCATGTCCCCTTAATCAATCAATCACTCATTGCATAAGAACCAATCTCAAATCAACTTAATCACCTCATCAACCCAACTATACTGATCATTTCCATCAATTGTTTAGTTACGCCTATCAACTATGCATCACCACTTTATCACTTGCACAATATTAAGTATCTAGTCATTTTCTAGCCATCTATTGAGAGATTAATCTTCTTACAATCTATTTTATCAATCTCTTGAGGGGGCATACCATTCCTATCATAGTCCTTACTAGGATATCTCTAGGGAATGTATCAATTGGTAAATTTTTCTTTGAAACAACGCGACAAGATGCATTGTCTCTAAGAGGGGAAAAATGTAGACACATAAAATTTTCTGTTAAATTTATCCTCATTTAACTTTAATTTTCTTCAGGCATTGGCTATATCCTTAATATGTCCTATCATTTTATTTTTATCTATTATTCATCTCATTCCATTCTTATTTTCATATCTTCCATTGAATTAATCCACTAAATATTCTTTTATCCTTAACACATGCACCTTATATCCATTTTCTCCATTTATTAAATAAAATCCCTCTAGTATTCCCTCCTACCACTTACCATTTACCATTTACCACTTATTCCTCCTATACCACTAATCTCCCATTATCCCATATTTACCCTGATGCTTGAATTTATCTTGAGGGTATCTATTTAAACAACTTCTCTACCTCATTTTTGGATTATCTAAGATATGCATTGAATCTCTATCAGTATCACTTGCAATCTAGCTATCATTTTCATCTTGCATGCTATTTTATTCTCAAGTTATAGTTTTAAATTTCTTAAATTTGCAATAGTCTTTATATCTTGCTTTTGAATCTCCAATAAATCATAGCCTCTTGTGTGTGTGCTTTTGAGAGCCATTTTATTTACACAAGATCTTGATTTGAGGAGTGTAATAGAGATAATTAGTTTATTTCCTTGAAAGAAAATTAGAGTTTTTCATTTTCATTTGCATGTTTGAATAGTATTCTTGTAGGTTCTCTATTATTTGGATGTTGGAATGATTTTAATCTTAATCCATAAGATTTTGAATCTATTTTGTTTCCTCCATCTACAACGTTATACTTGTAACTTTCCAAGGAGAGGGTGATTTGGGTCATCCTTTCATTCCAAGAGGCCCCTATCCATCCACTCCTGTAGATAAGAGGTGATACATAACCCGAAAGGGTGTCCCTCCACTGTCTTGATAGAGATTCCAAGTTGTGGGCCTGAGGGTCGCACCATTGGCCATTGACCATAAGATAGGCATATGTTTTATGTGTGTGATTTTTTTTCAATTTGTGCTAGAGCAGTGGAAATTGAGGTGACTAACCTCCAAACATACACAAAATTTAGACCATCCAAGAGTATTGTTTTCAGACTATTTGTTGTCTTTTCCATCAAAATTTTACAAAAACCCAAATAAACAACTAGTCAAAATTAGTCAAACTAGGAAAAAAACAAGTTGGTCACCACAACTGTCAGTATTAACTGCAACTTCTTCTCAAAAAAATGCAACTGTTAAAAGCCTTAACACTACAATTGCTTCTCTGAATATCACATTTGACACTTTGAACACCACATCTACTAGTTGCTATTTTTTTTAGGGAATTCTAGAATAGTCCAATTTTTGATCAATTCTTGGCTGCATTCTTGTCATCATACCACAGACTTGAAAGTTTTCAGATCTATCATTTCATTTCATCCATTTGGCCCACCTTTGCATTAGTTTCCTACATCATAAGTCAAACTCTAGGTCATCTTCTAGTTGCATATACCTTTTGTAGACCTTATATTAGGGAATCTATCAGACTATTGATTAGAGCTTCAAATTCATATTACCTTGACCTTGTCTTTCAAAACAATCAACTTATTCAATTATCCTTTAGGTTGGTTCTTTAGCTCACAAGTCTAGTTTTAGGCCACCTTGTCATTTGTTATCATTTTAGTCATTACCCTTTTTAAGGTCATTGGTAATCAGATTTGTCACTTTGTCTATCTTAGTTTGGTTGATAACCTTTCCTTAGGTTTACCCATAAAAGTATTTAGTCTTCATATTAGGTCATATTACACCTCTTTATTCCACCACATCATATTGGAATTTCATTGGTATACCTTAGTCATAGACATACCATATATTTTTATCATTGTGACATTATCCTATCCACATTTTGATTTTTTTCACTTGAATCTTTATCTTGGCACATTATCATTTGGAATCCCTTATATCTTGAAAAATCCAAAAACATAGTCTAGTTGCATATCCTTAGTCATAGTCATACCTTGCATTGTCATTCCTTAGGCTTCATTTTCCTATTCATCACACTTGCAAGTCCTTTTATGGTTCAAACAAGAGCACAAAGGAAGAGAAAGGAAATGGAATTCTTCCATGATGAAGACCTTTACAACTACACTAGCAACATGAACTTTGTCTCCTCTTCAAATGAAGCACCAAAACCTCATACTCCTTTTGAAAAATACAAAATCAAATATAACTGAGGATGAGGTAGAGGCAACCGCCTAAGATCCTGATGTGGCATGATTTGTGGATGAGATAGTAGCCTTGGAACCTCAAATATTTCTAGCTAAACTATTGCATAATGTAGCAAAACTACTTCATGGCTTTGATGTCAATACACTTCAAGTAAAACCAACACCTAATAAAGCAACCACACCAAGTCAAGGACATGACACATCTAATCCTAGGAATTATATTCCACAAGTCAATGTTTCCATGCCTTTAGGAGGGTCAACACAAGACTCCACTACAATCCACATGTCACTATTTGGAACATAATCTACGACACAAGCTATGACACAACCAATGACACAAAGCCATGTAACAAATTTTTTTTGATATGTTCAATCCATTTGGGACATCTCATGCCATGAATGCATCATCATCAAATCCTTTTGGTAAAAATAAGAGGACAAAGACTCATATTTATGGATCCAATACATCAATAAACACTTCAAACACATCACAAGGTCCTAATACAAACATTCCCCAACAAAACACACAAGGTCAAAATACTTCAAACCCCTTTCAAACACAATTCAATACCAACACCTCACACATTCCAAATCAAACTACACACATTCCACCTATCCAAACTCAAATTCCATCATACACTCATAACAACCCAAATCAAAACATACCATATACACCTAGAGCCAACACCAACTCATCCAACAAACATATTGGATTGCAAAACACAAACATGGGTCCCCATCAAAATGCAGCTGAAAATGTCGTGGACACGTCAATAAATCAATATAATGTCTTAGCCAATCAAATGCTTGCCTTACAAAAAAAGTGGAAAACATGACATTATCAAACAAAAAGACTTACTCTACACAAGAGTTATGCTCATACCCATTTGACAAAAGTTTATTCATGCCTCCCTTTCCTCCTCATTATGTCATACCAATACCCAAATATAGAGGAAAGGGCAATAAAATTGAGAATGCAAGAGAGTTCCACATGGATTTGATAGACATTGCATCTGAACAAACATATCTCATGAGACTATTTCCTAGGAGTCTCATAGGAAAAGAACTAGAACGGTTCTCCCATCTACCTACAGGAATCCAATCATGCGATAAACTAGTTGACAAGTTTAACACTCAATTTTCCTTTAATGTTGAAAATGAAATCACCATTTCCACCTTATGTCACACAAAATAAGAATAGATTGAATCATTCATAATGTTCTTCTAGAGATGGAGGAGCTTGGCTAGCCATTGTCTTGTCGACATTCCTAAAAAATAAAAAGATTGCCATGTTCATGGAAAATTTAATCACAGAACTAAAATTTCAACTAAAAACCCATTGTTGCATCACATTTTCTAACCTTGTGGAAAAAGTCACCATCCTTGAGAAGGCCCTTATCGTAAAAGGGGAAATAAAGACATATAACAAGACTCAAAATGCCCAAGGAACTTCAAACAAAAAAAATAAATTGGGCCCGCAATAAAATGTCACAAATGATGAAGTTGTTGATGCAAAGGAAATACACATTGGTCCTACACTCAAACTTAAAGGACCTAATACACCAAACAACCCACCATGGGCTCCTAAACAAACAACAAATTCCCTTCAAAACACTCAAGAGCAAAGACCTCAAAGGTGTTGGTGTAAATAAAGTATTGTACCTAGTTAATTAATTACTAGGGGACTTATTTACACATGTTAAGTTTACTTAGGTCCTAGGAAAGAATCTTTCTAGAAGGTGTTAGTTGTCATTATTCGTTATCTTATCTTTTGACTTGTAACACATGTGAACTTAAGTAAGTGTGATAAGTTGTCTCATTTCATATGATTAAGACACTTGTCATAATCCTATGACCTGTGTTAGTTGCATATGCATATTCTCTCTTGTGCTTTCCATTTGGTCTCAAGATCTTGGTAGCCATAGCTAATTCTAACATGGTATTAGAGTGGGTTGGGTGCCATAGGATAGTATTTTTTTGAAGAGAGATGGTAAATCTTGAAAATTTGAGTATGCTCTTCTCTTGCATCGTATAATGACCTAGAGAATAAAAATAACTTGATATAAATACTAGATTTGGGGGGGTTCCTCTTTGTAGCTCTTTATTGTAGGTTCAAATCAAAGCTCACCATTACATCCGGAAGGTTCAAAAAAGTCAAATTTTCCTTTTTTTGTCCAAATCAGACATATGAGGGAAAATCTACGAGGGTTTGAAGTTGAAGAGTGGTTGCTAGATCTAGAAGGTAGCTACATTTTTGGAGCATTTTGGGTCAAATCTGACCCTGTCATTGTGTTCAAAAGGGCCAAATACCCTAAAATCGACAGCCAATTCATCAAATTTGGAGCTGTTGTCTGGTGAGGTAAATAAATTTTTCCCAAGGAGCCATACGACCCCTAGGTCATCATAGTTGCGACAATATGAAAAAAAAAATTTAAATTTTCTACAAATAATTTATTTTTCAAAAAAATTATAATTTTTTTGTAGTTTTTTATAATATTGTAAAAGTTTTTTATTAAAAACAATCAAAAATAAAAAAATAAAGGACATCGTACTTGTGGCCTATAAAATATCTAGACCATAGGCCGATTGTAGAACTTCATACTGCACCACTCACTGGCTGCTATGTAGTCCCATGCTCCCACCACTTACCGACTCCATAAAATAAATTCTAGCCATTGTTTAAAATACAATGACCTGCAATTAAAATTCGAGCGGAGTCTATTAAAATTTGGAGGTCCTTTTCAAAGAATCCAGAAAAAGATTTTTGAAGATTCTAGGAATTTATTCCAAGATTCCACCGATGATACCCTCTAATGAATATTTCGTGTCATACCTGAGATTCTAGCACCAACAACAAAATATACCGAGAGCATCTAGGAAGATTTTGTTTTGGAGAATATTCCGACAAGGAGCACAAATATTCTTGTCGATGGCTAGGAGGACTTCAATTTTTATCGTATATAATTCTATAGTCATCATGGCATCAATGATGACGTTAGTAGCCTAAATTGTGTTTGCCCCCCTCAAGGAATGCATTTTCATTTTGGCAGTTCAACTTCAAAGCGTCATAACTTGCTCATTTTGACTCCCTTTTTTGAGATTTTTTTTGATTTGGGATATTTTTTCACACTCTTTACAATGGTGCAATCTTATTTTGGTTTTGGTTTTTAATTTTTCTAGAAATTGTGGATTCTCACAAGTGTTGTTCCTTCATCCTCATTTTGGGAACTTTCGAGGATCATATCTTGCTCCTACGGTAACATTTTTGGGTTTTTTTTTGAAAGTGCATATTTTTTCATGTACTTTCTAGTGGTGTAATCAGTTTGATCTCATCTACTATAAAAGTTTTACTTTGAGCTTGTGGCCTATTTTGTCAATCTATATGTACCAAGATCAAAGTCCACTTCGTTGTTTTGTCAAGTGGCAACTGCAAACACACTATGTATAAAGTGCCAAATTAAATATTGCTTGGGGGGTTTCATTATTGAGTAATTTGGGGGGGTAATCTTTTGCCTTTTTTGGCTTATGTCTCTTGATCAGTCTATTGTGTGACTAAATTGAGGAGTTTAATATGGGTATAAAAAAAAATCCTGTTGTAGTAAGGTTAAATTGATGGAACTTTAAGTCTTGGCGAGATGGAATCATAACACATTTTAGGTGGCTTAATATTTTTCCATATCTCTACGGACTAGTTCCTAAAACTTCATCAAAATGGAAGAGAGTTGTGTGGGACATAAAGATAGAACATATCTTGGGAGTAATTGGTTGTGGTTGTGATATTGATACACAAATGGCCACTGATGGTATTGAGATCCCTCATGACATTATGACCAGACTTTGGGAGATGTATGGAGACTCGAATGAACCTCCATTCCTAGAGGATCCTATTGTGGATTGTCTTGTTCCACTTGCAGAATTTCGACCTATTGATGATAAAAAAACTAAAACACTCGCTAATTGGGAAAAGTATGGTAGTTTTGATGACACAAAACCTTCTCCTTCTCCTCTTTTAGAGACATCTATTGAGACTTCAGTTTCGATGGCTCCTAATCCAAATTTAGAGGGTTCATCTTCATCATCTATGAGTCAAAATCTTGAGGCTGATGACTTGTAATCCAACATTAGAAAAATCATTTGTTGTTGTACCCGAGGATGCTTGTGATTCCATAGTTTTGGTTACTTGTGATTCAATGCAGTAGGACATACATTGTCTTTTAGACTTGGCTACTTTGGATGGCTTCTTGACAAGTATTTTAGACTTGTTTGGGGAGTCTCATATTGTATATTTGGGAGACATCATTGATGACATTCATCTTTTCTTTAATGGAGAAGATCCTTCTTTAGTTGTTGTGAGGGAACACTTTGACCCTATTGTTCAATCTCTACATGATCATTCTTTGTAGTTTGACATAACTGTGGATACTTTTGGACAACATTTGGAGGAGGCTTCTTTGTCTTCAAATGGGATACCTTTCTCTTTGGATCATGTTATATATTCATCTCTATTAGATTCTGGATTGTCCTATTCAGTAGTGTGGCCTAGAATGCCAATTTGGAGTGTGACAAATTTCAGCATTGACATAGAGACACTTGAGCATGCTTCAAAGATATCACACCTCATCCATATTCCTGACATCCTGCATAAATTTTGGTCTTTGAGACTCCCTAAGGGGAGAAATGTTGTTTGATGAGATTGGATCATCTTTATCATTCAATGTCGAGCTTCTACCATCATTGCAAGAGACACAAAATTGAGGGGGTTCTGCCTTGTCTCTCTTCTACTTCTCTCTTCTGGGGGGGGGTCTTTTTTCTCAAATGGGTTTTTGGCCTTCTCATGCATCATTGAGAGCATTTCATTATTTGTATTTCATGTCTCTTTTGGGGAGGAGTTTTGTCCCACTGGGTTTTCTCCTTTTCTTTGTTTGTGAGAGATTTCTTTGTCATTTCATTTGCATTGTACATGGGTACCTAACATGGCATAGTAGTCAGGACCCATTCTTGCATCTTTGTGTCATTTGCATAATAATCTACTACTCCCTAAGTTACACTTAAGGGGGTGTTGGTGAAAAATAAATTCTTATACCTAGTTAATTCATTACTAGGGGACTTATTTACACATGTTAAGTTTACTTAGGTCCTAGTAAGGAATATTTCTAGAAGGTGTTAATTGTCATTATTTGTTATCTTATCTTTTGACTTGTAACACATGTGAAATTAGGTAAGTGTGATAAGTTGTCTCATGTCATATTATTAAGGCACTTGTCATAATCCTATGACATCTTGTATCTCACCTTGGCTATATAACCAAGAGGTCTCTACTACATTCATCATCACAACCATATCAATTGAATCATATTTACATATGCATATTCTCTCTCTTGTTCTTTCCATTTATCCTCAAGATCTTGGCAGCCATAGAAAATTCTAACAAAAGGAAGTTTCCCACAAGACACAAGTACACCTCTTTAGGGGAACCTATTGAATTAGTCCTTAAAAAAATCTTGCAGTCTAAATTCATACAACTTCCTGATGCACAACCATATGATCTAGGATAGTTTAAACCTTTGTGGTGAGATGATAATGCCTTTTGTGATTATCATCAAATTATACACACAACTTCATCATGCAAACAACTTAAACACATCAGCCAAGACTTTATTGAAAGTGGTGTCATCAAAGTGGATAGTCAACCAACCTCTAACAATGATCATAAAGTCTTTATAGACCCGTTGTATGACCATGGAAAAGGAAAGGCCTCCAATTCAAGTTCCAAGACCAATAATCATGCCAACTATACCAATGTTGCTTATGAATACACTAACACATATCATATTCGAGCCATAGATGATTATGTCAATACCATTACCATCAAGAAGCTGCTAGAATGTGTTGTAAATACCCATAAAACCAAGGTGACCATACAAAGTGCTCCCCCAAAGCAATAACAAAAATCTCAATATAACCTTTTAGACCATTTGGGGAAAACACCCACAAAAATCTCTATACTTGAGTTGTTACATATATCCCCCAAGTACATGGCCATTCTTGATAAATATTTACAAGACACTACTATTTCCACTGATCTTGATGTCAATCACTTCCGAGAAATGGTGGGATACTTGGATAATACACATCATGTCACTTTCTCTGACCAAGATTATTCCACCCAAAATTCCAATCATAATGACCCCTTTCACCTTGAAGTCTTTGTCCATAAACATAAATTTAGACGAGTCTTGGTAGACGGTGGAGCAGGATTAAAAAATTACACTCTAAAATTGGTTACAGGCATTGGGATTATTTGAAGCTTGTGTAGAAACAACAAAGAGCATTGTTATAACAATACCAATCAAAGTTGGACCCACTATAATGGACACCACATTTCAAGTCTTGGACCTAGATCTTCCATATAATCTCCTCCTTGGCCAACCATGGATCCATGCCATGAAAGCCATTCCATCCAATTATCATCAATGCCTCAAATTCCCTTATAATGGTACCAAGATTATAGTAGCTGGTGATCTTGACCCATTTGAACATTGCAGTAATCTAAGAGGAACACTCAAACAACAAGTACCAATAAATCGGGAAGCTTTTTCATCCTCCCTATCTCACTATGTCGATCCTTCCACCTTATCCAAAGAATCCACCTCCAAAACTATACCTTTCAATCCCAAAATCGAGGTCCAAGACAAGGGATGTTGTGAATATCACATGAAGACATTTTATTACATCAACAAGCTTACATCTCCTAAGTCATATGGCCAACCATTAGTAAAAAAGAGACAATATAAGGTCACTATTCAAATACCTCCCATGACAACCTTCACAAAATGGGGAGAGCTAAGTAAGGAAGCCATCAGCGAAGAAGACATGATCTCCTGACTATATAGAGAAGAAGAAGAAGTCGTTGCACCCAAGCAGATTCCTACTGAATAATATGGAAAATGTTTTTAAATCATTAAGAACAAAGGCTATGATGGACACAATGGACTTGACCTAAACAAAAGTGGGATGACATAACCTTTTTCAATGTCTAAGCATCCAAAAGGCTCGAGGCTAGGGTTTAAACCAATAAAGATAGGTACTTCTAATACTAAGGTGCTTTCAAGTGAGGAAGTGAGTGCTTCAAATAATATTGAGACATCCGAGACACATGAGACCCTCAAGACATAAGAGACACTTGATGATGACTATATTGAGACTAACTCCAATGAATATGAGTGGAACTCTTGTGAATCCAGGGACCATGATATAGACGAGATGCTTGTAGACCTTGACCTATTTGAAATCATGACCAAAGATCATGAAAATACCTCTATCTTTACCTTATCCACTCTAAACCTCAACACTATCGATGATGGCATGCCATTAGTCTACCCCCAATTGATTTATTGCAACCAACAAGGACCACCTATCTTAGACATATTCAATAATGATGAAGATATCACTACGTTCATGGGATTATAAGAAGGAATTCCTAGTGGAGATCACAAAGATGGTTTTACCATTGACTTGGATCACATGACCTACTTTGGGGAGTCTATCCACCCCTCCAATCACAAAAATAAAAATTATAAAATAAAAAATGAAAGGTCTCTAGGTGAAAAATGAAAGGACACATCGAAGGGTGAAAGCCTCTCTGAGGTATCCAAGGATGGAGGGTTGAACCTTCTCCCCATTAACCAAGAGAAGTCACCTATGCTCATTGAACAGTCTATGGAAGTCAACATTGGCACAAATGAAACACCCAAGATTATCCACTTTGTAGCATCGTTGACTGAATCAAAGTAGCCTGAGTTCTGTGCCTTCTTTACAAAATGAAAAATTAATTTCACTTGGCCCTTTTCCCACATGCTTGGGATAGATCTTGAATATGTTTTGCACCATTTTCCATTATTTATCGATGCCAAACTTGTCAAACAAAAGCTCCAAAAAATGCACCCACAAATTGCTTTATTGGTCAAGGCTGAGTGAAGAAGTTATTACATGTGGGATTTATCAAATCTATTGACTATGCAGAGTAGATCTATAACCTTGTGCTAGTAAAAAAACCAATAAGAGGGATTGGTATTTGTACCTAATTTCAAGACTTGAATAAGGCATGTTTGAAGGATGACTTTCCCCTGCCAAAATTGATATAATTGTGGATTTGACATCAGGCTACGAGATGTTGTGCCTCATGGATATCTTCTTGAGATACAACCAAATCAGAATAACCCTTGAAGATCAACACAAGATAGACTTCACATGTCCAAGGGGAACATATTGTTGGAATGTTATGCCTTTTGGACTAAAAAATATTGGGGCCACATACCAACATGCTATGACAATAGTTTTTCATGACCTCATGCATACTCTTATGGAAGACTCTGTGGATGACTTTCTAGAAAAATCATTGATACAAGGTGACCATCTATGAGAGACAAAATTTTCAAGAGATTGGAAGAGTACAAAGTAAGATCGGATCCTAAGAAATGTGTATTTGGAGTGACATCGAAAAATCTCCTAGGCTATATTGTTTCCAAACGAGGCATTGAAGTCTACCTAACCAAAGTCAAAGCTATAATAGACATGCCTTCACCTACCAATATAAGTCAAATACACACATTGTAAGGAAGACTCCAACCTAGCAGAAGATTCATCACACAACTGACCGAAAAAGTTCATCCATTTCAACACTTTCTTAAAAATGGCATACCATTCATGTGGATAGAAAAGTGTCAAGAAGCTTTCCAAAAGATTAAGAATTACCTAATAATACCACTAGTGATAATGCCACTTGTTGATGGAAGACATCTAATGCTCTACATTTCAACAA
The DNA here is from genome assembly GCA_007115665.2 of Sequoiadendron giganteum. Taxonomy (NCBI): domain Eukaryota; kingdom Viridiplantae; phylum Streptophyta; class Pinopsida; order Cupressales; family Cupressaceae; genus Sequoiadendron; species Sequoiadendron giganteum. The sequence continues at coordinate 26,341,067 of CM021102.1, forward strand.
CTACATCCACACTGGGGGCATTACTTGCACAAAAAAATGATAAAGGCCGCAAGAGAGCGATATATTATATTAGTCGTACTTAGGTGGGTTATGAAATCAGTTACAGTTCTATAAAATGTGCTTGTCTTACGGTAGTTTTTGCTACTCAATGACTTAGGCACTACATGCTAAATCATCAGAAAAATCTTGTGGCCAAGATAGACTTATTGAAATATCTTCTCAGCAAAGCAACCTTGATAGGATGACTAGCTAAATGGGTTATGATACTCAGTGAGTATGACATTCAGTATGTTGAGAGAAAATCCATAAAAGGATGAGTCATTTTCAACCAACTTGTAGATGCACCTACTAAAGTTGATCATCCATTGTTCTCCAATTTTCTAGATGAGTCTATATTCACTTTGGATACTCCCACAACATGTAAATTTTACTTCAACAGGTCTCATACATATCATGGTTCAGGAGTAGGAATATTATATATCACCCCTCAAGGTGATAACATATCTAAATAATTCATAATTGCTTTCTTATATTCCAAAAACATAGCAGAGTATAAGGATCTTCTCACTAGACTTTGTATGACAATCAGATAGAAAATCAAGAGTCTTCAAGTGTACAGTGACTCTCAATTGGTAATCCAGTAGGTCAATGATGATTATGACACTAAGGGAAAAAATCTTACTCCATATAAACAATGGTTGATAGTTTCAAACAATATTTTGACATCACCTTTTTCAGGTCCCTCACATTCAAAAATAAGGCAACAAATGCTATGGAAACCATTGGTTGCCTCTTAGATATCCTAGACAATGTGCCTCAATATGAGTTTTTGGTAGAACATTTGTTGATTCCTACCTTCAACATTCTAGATTATGATATGGTCTATGAAGTTGTTGTTCAATTCCCCATGGTATAAAGACATTTATGATTACTTACATGACCACATTATTTCCCTTGACCTCTTCGCCAACCAACATAAGAAACTCATCCGCAAAGCCTCTAAATATGTCATCATCGATGACACCCTTTACCAAAATAATTTAATAGAATAAATTATTATAAAGTGGTGTGGAAAAGAGGAATAATTAAATTATTTTTTTATCATTTCAAAAATGATTTCTTACATTAACGAGTCAATAAGAATATCAACACAAGGTCGTGCCTTTACATAATCTAGCCATGTAGACTTACTCAAAGATAACACAATACACATAAATTCAAATACTATAATGCAATTAATGAAATGAAAAGATCATCTATGCACGCACAAAAGAACCATAACACAAAGAATTTCATGAGTGGAAAACCCTCGTAGGGATGAAAAACAACTCATAAAAGTGCCTCATTGGCATAGCCTTATTGGCTAAAAAATCTCAATGGTTACAAGTTCCCTCATAGGAAATGATCATACTATCTCATTGACATGTCCATTCATTTCATATTTTTGGATATCATGAATATCACTCGTAAGAAGGAGCATAAAGAAATTCTTTTACAATTTACATAAGTCAACAAGCAACATTTTCAAGTTTCACCAATGCATCATCCTTGCATATGAAAAATTAAAATAATGACAACACTATCATGAATTTTCTCCCAAGTATTTGCAAATAAGACCATTCTACCTCCAATGACCTCTCAAATATCATACAAGTACACTTAAAACCATAAGACAATCACATAAAGCTTCATGGAAGTAATCCTAAGCCTGTTAAGAGGCACACATGCCTATGCAATTATAACAAGAATGCTTGCTTCTAAACTCATTGATTCAGGGAGGTTTCAACAAAAAGAGAATAATACTATAAAAGAGTTATTAAGGTATAGCTCATGTATGTATGAGAATACATATATAAGCTAATGGATATATGTATGAGTATACATTCTTATTCAATTAAAACTCAAGATCAACTAAATGAGCAGTTACAATAAATAAACAAGATTCCTTAATTATAATTGAAGGAATGTACTATAAAATCTATACTTCTATATATTTTTAGAACAAGTATAAGGTCCTTTTGACAAGAAATGTAAATAGAGACTCACATCTCTTTCCTTCATGCATCTAATATTTAACATGCAAGTTGATCTATAGGGTATTTACAACTTCATGCTTTAAATGAAGTTAATTCTTCTCAATCTAAGAAAACATTCCATGCTTGAATATTTATGCATTAATGACTAAATTTAACATTCTACATGAGCTACTAAGAAATTAGAGCATAACAATAGGGCATTTGTGTATTATAAATACATCATCCTGAATTATTTGTGACGTTTCATTAAAAGGATTAAATCATGTTATTGATATACAAGAGAATCAAGTATGGAGAGATTTCCAGTCCCTAGTTTAAGTGTTTAGACCTATCAAGATAATTTCTTCATTAAATCAAGGATTTACAATAACCTTACAATAAGGAATTTGGGCATTTAATCAGGAAATAACATAGTAAGGTATCTCTAGGTTATACCTGCTACTAAGGATGGATTTGTAACATCTCTATTCATTAATTTTAAACAACATTCTTTAATATGATGAAATTAAAACTTCATACATATTTATTACCTGTTCATTCTAAAAGAATCAAGGAATTCATATGAGGCTCCAAAAATTATAAATGCTAAAATAAATCACCATTTCAGCATTTTACAAAAAAACACATGATTTCATATCGAATTAAAAAAAGTTAAAGTACTTACTAATTCAGCATTTCATGGGAAAACACATTACATTTCAAAGCTTCCCAAAAGATTAATTTACAAGAAAGGAATTATGCATCTGGTAGATATCTCTTAAAGGCACAATTTAATCCAATTATCTTTCTCCTTAATGATTATTTTCCTATTTATTTTTAGTTATCCATTTAGCTGATTTAATTTTAAATGGCTGAGCCAACTATCACAGATTTGTATAATTTGAATAGAAATACCTTTTTAAGAATGAAACTTTCCCAACTTCATAAATGTATATGTATTCAAAAATACTTAGATTTAAATGTGTATCTATTATTTTCCACACACACACACACACACACACACATGCATCTTCAAATTTTGCACATAGGTAAACAAGCTAAAAAGAGCTTTATCAATTTTAAACAGAAATAAAATATCTAATATTTCAACTCAGATTACTTTTTCTATTCCTCTCAACATTTGATGTGTTCACATAATTTCAATTTTTTAATTGGTATTTATATATTTATATTAATATTTATATATAGATGTATATATATGTATTTCTATTTATATACATATTTATACACAAACACACACACACACACACACACATATATATAAATTTTATACATACAAGCATGAATGTTTCTAGAAATTCACACTTACAGGCGGAAGGAAAAAATATATATAAATACGTCTATAGTGCAAACTTCATAATTTCATTTGCTATTTAATATATATATATATATATATATATATTAATATATAGTCAATGATAGGTTACCTGTTGTATTCACCAAGAAAATTAAAAGATAGAAATAAAGTATTACATAGAGGTTTCAATTCTTATACATGTCAAAGTATGTTTGTGGTTGGGCTGAGCACAACCAACAACCCCCCATTTAGGTGTGTTGGTTGTGGGGGCAACGCCCCCTCCATAGGCTGCAATTTGTGGGGGGTGTTGCCTCCATAGCGTAGCCTTCCCATATGGGGAGGCTTGGCTGTGGGCAGCCAATCTCACACAATTTCATAAAAAAACACAAACAATTTTCTATTGAAACTTCAGTTGCCCAATTCGACTCAGGGTATTAACAAATTTTCATTTAGAAAACTTGCAACAACATGCATGGGATATTAATATATGTATATATATGTTTATGTATGTATTAAATATTTTTGAAGTATATATATTTGAATAAATATTGTGAACCCCTAAACCTGCAAAAGCACAATGACAACAAACATTGTTAGTGTTAGATCAAAATGCATGCAAAGAGTGAAGGATTCCCCATAAAATCCACCTATTTAAACTAAAATTAGGAAAATGAAGAACATAAAACAAGAAACTTAAACTAAATCCTAATTAAGCCAACAAATTGATGATCCCATGGGGGAATTGGTGCCAATGATATATTGCAATTGGCCCTTTCCCAATTCCTATATTGCAATGTGAGTTGATTGAATCAATGGTCAAATCTCCAAAGAGATTTGAGCATAATCTTGTTATAATCTATGAAAAATGATGGATGATTGGAAGCAATGAGAAAAATTAGTTCTCAATTGAAGAGAGTAACTTTGCATGTAAATTGTGGATTGTGATAGATTTGAGTATAGTAAGTTTACTCAAATTATGGATATTAGAATGAGAGGAAGATTCTCTCATTTATAGATTTCCAAAATGGAAGAGAGAGTGAAAATAAGCAATGTGGGATCATTCAACATCCAATGGCCAAGTGCCACTTGTCAAGATGTGAACGGTTGAGGAATGAACACATTTTGGTCAATGTGCATGATAAATGCAATTAGATTCAAATTTGAATTTTGAATGTGACATTTGAGAGGGAAAGAGAAATGGAGTTAATGTCACTTGGCTCAATGCACAAGGACATGTAAGAGGCATTGAATGCCTTGTTGGAAGGACCAAGTCCACTTGACCTTTTTGAATTCAAATGAGGGAATATTCCCTTTTGATGCTTTGTGAGGGAAAATAGAAGAATTAATAAATCAAAGTAATTGATTTATTGTGCAACTTGCATTCTCTAGAGGATTTTAAGGAGAGAGATTAACTTAATCAATGTTTTGATTAACTTAATGAAGAATTAGGAGATGTGACAGTTTAGACTTAAATTTATGAATTGATTTAAATCAAATTGAGAGGAAGGGTTTAATAAATAAATGAATTGATTTATTTAACTAAGGAGGGAAGTATTAGATTAAATCAAATAAGGTTTAATTTATTTAATTTACTAAGAGCACTTTAGAGAATTTAATCAAATAAAATGATTTATTTAATTAAACATAAATGTAAGGTTAAGTAAGTTAAATTGATTAATTTAATCAAAAGAGGTGATAGACTTAATCAGATAAATGACGATTCATTAGATTAAGGGATAGAATTACGATGAAATGATGAGAGTATGATTTAGGAAGAAATGTTGTTAGTAAGATCAGAATCAGGTGCATGTATATTTTACGTGTCTACATTTTACCCCTCTTTGAAGCAATGTACTTGTTGCATTGATTCATAGAATAAACTGCTATGATCAAAAGTTCAAAATTTCTCGATTTTTCAAATGCCCCACTATTGCCCTAGCAAAAGGATTACGCTGGTATACTGCCCCCTCGAGAGATCGAGCAGAAACATACGATTTTCCGATCGAGATCGTGATAAAATGCGAGAGGAGTGGTTCTATTGATCAGAGGATGAAAGATAATTCTTTGATGTAGACAATTCAGATGATGTATAGACAGTCATCAGCCATGGGTAGCCTTGTGTATATTTTGACAAAACACACTGATTTTAGATAGAAATGTTAGTAAAGATAGAAGAATAAGAAGAATAAGATGGATAGAAGGAGGATCCACACAAGGTCACATTATTACCGATGATAATGAGGTATTGCTTACTAGGAGTTGGGATTTTCAAAGGGCCAATTGCTTTATGTTTGATAACACACATAGGTACGATGTATCAAGGTATAAAAGACTAGGATGGTGTTGTACCTAGTGTGATGGACTTTTGACTCGACAATCAAATAGGAGTGCTCTTGTTCACACTTGACATACGAAAACCTTGCTAGGACTGACCCAACAAAGAAAGTATTCACCAAGTTATTTTACAAGAGTATCCAACAAGCACAAATAGATAAAAAAGATAATGATCATTGCCCCATTCCTTTCTCTCTAAACCTGTTTTGTTTAGGCATCATTGAAAGGTCCTTAAAATGAGCACAAAATAAGATAAGTCTAACCAAGACCAAGGTAAAGCAAACAAACAAGCTAATGTTCTTCATACCGCTAGCCAAGGCTAAACTACTGTGAGGGGTTACCTGATGCTTATGTCCATCGCAGGAAAGCTTCATCCTAGGACATGTCATGACCAGGGTTTGATGGGACTGATTGGGTGATAAGCTATTGATACTCCAAGTTGACCAACTTGCTTGCTTATTGACTTAGACTTCCAAGACTTTTGATGATTAGGTGCTCTCTTTAGAACCTGTTAAACTTGCTTTTGACTAACTTGCCAAAAGGGGGAAGGTGATGATTGATTTTATTATGAATGATAATGATCACAAGTAAAAGCGAGATGAAATGGATGCACCATTTTGGATTTTCCCGATATTTTGAGGCTGTTTTTGGTATTTTTGAGATGTTTTGCAAATGCTTTTGGTATTTTCAAGATTTTGATGAATAGACTAACTTAAAGACCTATCCTAGGGGTCTCAGGAGCTGATCCATAGATTAGCCTTGCCTACATTATACACGTAGAGACCACGTAGTTCGACTGACGACAGACTTGACTGAATAAAAGATGGATGGGCAAGCGGATTTCCAATGTGATGGATGCCTAAAGGACTGACCTAAATGTCTTAGGGGATGATCAAAGATCAACCTTTCCTACGTTCAAGCTTAGAGACGATGTAGTTCGACAAGGTGGAAGACTGACAAGACTGAATGATGAAATTGTTTTGAAGATTTTCTGATATTTAGACATGTTTTGAATTTTTGAATGTTTTTGAATTTTTTGATGAATTTTGACAATTTGGATATGTGATGATATCAGTGCTCTGTTCTAGGATTTTGAAGAAAACCAAGCTTAATGTTGATTGATCAGATCAATGGATTGATAGCTTGACTAAGTGTGTTAAGTCAAACGAGGTGGTTTTGGATTTGATAATTTGGCTAAGTGTGTTAAGCCAAACAAAGATGATAATGAACTTGTAAACCCAAGGAAGTTGTGTTATCCTAGAGTAAACTCATGCACAAGATGATAGTTTGACTAAGTGTGTTAAGTCAAACAAGGTGATGATTGATTGGATTCGATTGATCAAGATTGGTGAAGCTTGATTTGGAACAAAATTGTTTTGATGATTTGATGTGACGCTGACATGCACATTGGATGCGATTGATATTGATTATTCAGATGAAAGATAAATCTTGATGAGGAATGTCTTCCTATCAAAATATTCCATGGGCTAATGATTTGATTTGGTGCTCACAAATGTTCTAACCAATTTGATTTCATGTTTTGCAATGTTCGGATCACCAGATAAGTTAGATGATATAGATCAAAATTTATTCCCGAAGCAAGATGTAAATATCTACTCCTAGTGTCTAGCAATGTTTGAATGGCCATGGGAAAATTCTTGGACAAATGGATATGGATTATCTTAAGATAAGATAAGGGTGTTAAATAGAGGATTCTCATTCAGATAATGCTTCAAGGCTCATATAGCACTGGATAGGATGGGATCAATGAAAATGACCCATGTCAAGATGTTTACCATAAACAAGTGTAAAGTGTTTACCAAACCTTCATCAAGATCAAGATAAGGTAAATAGATGGTAATGGGTTGGATAAACGGTTCATGGATGAACGAATGATATTGATGGAATGTTGGCTTTATTATGCATGCGATAAGATGCTTTCTTCTGACCTGACACACGTAGATGCTCGATTCTACTCATGATGCCTGTTTGCCAGGTTTTCATCATGGTACCTGTCCAAAGCGCCACTGAAGTGGTTTTCACTAGAGGACGATTTTTTCTTTATTGTTTTCAATCCTTTTTCTGATTTTTTTTTTTTGGATTTTTATATTTTATATTTTTTGTATTTTCTGAGAGATTTTAAGCTGATGTTGATGCTTTTGTCATAACATGCCATCGGTATCCTATTTGAAGAAGTTTCCTTACCAAGATACGTGCACTTGTATGCAACTTTTGAGATCCCTGATTTGTTTTGCTGATACCGAAGTTAACTCTATCTTTGTGTGCACATCACGATAGAGTGCCTTCTGAATCCTTATGATGAAGGGTCGTTGCCAACACATGGTCAATGAAAGAATTGGATATAATGCGTGGAGGCATGGATGGAGTGTGTTTAGGGATAAAAGATGGATTGGTTAAAATTTTGGAACCTTTGACTCTCCAAACTTGGGAAGATGAGCAATGATGGGTGGATACGGAAATGTGTGTGGAATTAGGACCAATTGCTTGATACACTTTGTATGTTGCTTGAGAAGCTTGATTTTTCCTTTGTGGACATCTTGGATGGATACTTTTCCCTTTTTTATTTTTCCCCATAGTTTCTTTGACTAATGGAGTTTGATAGGGATAATCTTTCTTTGTATTCTTTGGTATCCATATGTACTTGATTTGTCCTTCATGCTTCTTAGCTTCTTTTGCTTTGATAATGTTCTTCATGCTTTGATTTAAATCTTTCTTCTCACGTTGGTCCCAATTTGTGGATGGGGTGATGGGTGGATGAAGATTCATGACGTGGTGGGTTGTAGTATTGGCATTGGTTTTATCATAAGGATCCTTTGTGCCCCCTATGTTGATGTTTGCTCGAGAAGAAGTTGCCCCTAGTTTTGTGGAAGTATCACCGATTTGTTTATATCCCTTGATTGTTGAATAACCAAGGCCTTGACGCTTAGGATTACCGATGATCTGCACTGGTTCCAGGATACCCTGTTCATGTAGGCCTTGTCCTCTACCTTGATAATTCATCTGCTCAAAATTTTTATCTGCAATAGGATATGATTTACCTTGGAAACAAGGTGCTAATCCTTTTGTGATCTGTTGTGGACCTTCAAAAGTGCCAGCTTCTTTAGTGATGAGATAGCTTTCCCTTAAAAAGTTGAATGATCCAAGTTTATAAGTGATAGGATCCTCCGCATGTGGGATGAATTCGTGATTGGTATCTTTAGCTTGATCTTGTGAGATATTTGATTGTAGTGCTTCTTCAAGAAGTGTTGATGCTTCATTGTCCACACAAAAGTCTTCCTCATGACTCAGTTCATAGGATGTTTCTGATTCATGACTTATGTAGAAGTCTTCTTCATGACCCATTTTTGATATGTCTCTGCATTCCTCTATATCTTGACCATGTGTACAAGTGTTAAGAGTAGGAGACTCTTGTTCCTTGGTAATGATATCAAGAGTATGAGACTCTTGTTTTGAATGAAGATCATCTATGTGTCCATCTAAAGAAATCATCTTACGGGTAGATGGAGGGGTATGTGCTATATGGATATGATCATCATTTGCGACATCTTGTAGGAGAGTGGCCATCACCTCATTGTAGTATCTTGCATATAAAAATTCTTGATCTTGGTTAATGTTGAAATTGATTTCAACATGCTTTGGATCAAGTTCTTGACATGGGTCAATTTCAAAGGATGGATTGCTTTCAAAGGGTTCTTGGACATCGTCATAAGGCATTGGAAGTGGCTCAATATCCTCTTGATCTTTGAGTGGACTTGGATCAAATGGTGAGTTGAAGATTCTTTCATTGTTCGCAACCGTGATGTTGAAGGATGTCAATATTCCTTGGGAGGGACCATTGCTAGACCTTGGTGATAGTTGTTGATCATGCTTTGGAATAAGTTCTTGAGATATGCCCCTTAACTTGTTAGGTGGTGTAGAGACATTGTCAACACAACCATTGGTGGATGGATCTTGGTTTATGTTGATAGGATTAAATAAGATCAACACTCCTTGAAATAGATCTTTGTAGGAGGGGTCTTGATCATAACTAAAAAATGGCTCTTGATGTATGTTGATTTGATCATCGGATGAGGTGGAAGTATTTTCAAGGTGTTCATCGATGGATAGATCTTGATCATTATTTTCAACAATTGTGGTGTGAATCTATTGCAAGCTCTGTTGGGCGAGTAATGCTTGTTGTTGGTCATGGTGTTGTTGGTCTTGTTGTTGCTGTGCCAACAAAGCTTGTTGTTGTTCTAGTTGTTGTTGTGCCAACAAATATTTTTGTTGGGCTCCTTGTTGTGCTACTTTTTGATGGACGTGTTCATGCATTGCTTGCAATAGTGCCCGAAATTGCTCTTGCGCTTGTTGAGCTTGGTGTTGGGCTTGAGCTTGTTGGGCTACTTGAGCCGCTTGTGCTTGCTGAGCAGCTAGCTCTGTAGCTTGTTGGTTTTGGAGTGCCTTTTTGTGAGAAGCTTCTTGAGCGGCTTGCAACATGATGGAGAATGAATTGATCATGATGTGTTTTGGTGGTGGTGTTGGTGGGTTGGGAATGGTGTTGATTGTTGGGGTGAGTGGAACAGTCTCATTGATTTCCAAGGTTTGAATGGTGTGATTGAGATTCTTGGTCTTTGAGACATTTGAGGAACGGTAGATGTGTTAACAGTTGGGGTTGCTTGGATGGTTGCCACCTATTGTTGCGATATCATTGGAAAAATGGGATGATTTGGTATGGTGTTTTGATTTGGCATTATAGATTGACTTTGAACATTGTTGTGGTTGAGAATCCTATTGCCTTGATTTAGGTAACTTTTATTTTGCATGGTGTTACCTTGACTAGGATGAACATCTAGAGTTGTCAACATATTGCTTGGATTTTGAACAACATTGTTGGGATTTGCAAACATGTCGACCCCAAAGTTTACCAAGTGTGGATTTGAAATGGTCATGTTTGGTAAATTTTCACTTGGCATGTATGCATTTGGTGGGATAATGTTGTTTGGAAAACTCATGCATAGAGAATTTGGTTGATAGATTTATAGATTTGGACTTGGATTTAAATCTATCATTGGGAAAGGTGTTCCAAACTTTAGATTGGGCATACTCACATGCATTGTACTTTTGAGGTTTGGAGGAGATAATGATGCCATGTATAAATGTGATTTGTGATAACCAATTGGAATTGCGAGACTTGGATAGTTTGGTTGAATCGAATTGCTCATGATGGATGGATCAAGTTTATATTCCATGTTCCTCTTGTGTTTTGACCTTGTTGTGAGAGTGAAACTCTAAGGTGTTTAGGACCAATGATGAGATGAAAGATGAAAGGGTGAGTGATATTGGTGTTTGAACGTTTTAGGAACTTTGGATCAATGCTAGACTTTAGGAATTGGTTTGATTTGGTTTGATTTTGATTGGTGATAGTTTGACTAAGTGCGTTAAGTCGAACAAGATGATGATATACTTTTAAACTCTAGGAAGTTGTGTTATCCTAGCGAAAATGTGTACACAAGATGATAATTTGGCTAGATGTGTTAAGCCAAACAATGAGATTTTTGATGATGAACTTATAAACCCTAGGAAGTTGTGTTATCCTAGAGGTAAATTTTCTCAAGAGGATAATTTGGATAGGTTTGTTAAGCCAAACAAGGTGATGTTGATTTTCCAAAAGTCTAGCATAAAATGATGTTTCCAAGGTTCCAAAAGTTGTTGGTGAGATGGAAATTTGATTGATGTTTGAGATATGGGTGAAGTGATGATTTTGATCCTAAATGACCCTATGAGGACTTACTTACAATACCAAGGTAATGAAGAACATGCTTTTCCCTAGGAGTAATTCAAACCAAATGACTCAAAAGGGACCAAGCACATGTGTGGTTCAATTGTATTTTTATCTTGCTTAGGTTTGGTTCTTTTCACCACAAAAACTTTCTTGATTTATGTTTTTCAAACTATGTGTCTAATGTCCCACTTTCGTTCTCATCCCACAAGGTCCATTGTGTGGAAATCGAGGAAAATAGGGCAAAATTTCCTTATGTTTAACCTTGTTGAAAACAAATGACGGTAGAATTTGTGCACTTAGAAACCTCTAAGGATTAAGTCCCTAGGGAAAGCAAGAGTGATAAAATTCATCAAGAGTATTTGTTTCTCACAAGGGGTTTGAAATTTGAAGGTCTTTTGTGAATGTTTGTTTTCAAATGTTTTCAAGAGCCAAGCAATGTATTTCTTCCAAGCACTTTTACAATCCTAGGATGATGAGGCAATATCTTGTTGGGTTCCCACTTGGATAAATCCAGCTGCGCATATCTTGTGCGAATGGCTAAATGCTTGAACACAGTGGCTCCCCTCCACGAAACTCACTTATTCAGGTTAGCCAAGCATTAGTACCCATGAATCTCCCATGGCATACTTTCCATTTCCAGAATAAGACTGCATGTATAACATGGGGCGGCTTCAAAGGACATGAAATTTTGCACCAACAAGACAAACAAGGTTTTGGCCTTTTTCTAAACAAGGGGTTCTAATTCAGGCATTCCGTTCGTGGGGGATTATCCAACATTGGCGAGAGTCCATTGTTGTCCATCTCATTAGAATAATCCTTGTGATATTGGCCTTTGTTCCAATACCCACACTTATATACCAGTTGGAAGTCACTTGGCTTTAACGTGTTCTCGGTTGGGTCGTTCCCTTGGGTGAGTACTTTTTCCCACAAGGCAGACCCTCTAAGATAAACAAAAGTGAGCTAACATATCCCGTCGCTTACACAACCTTTGTTGAAAAACAAAGGGGAAAACCTCTGCAATATTTCGTGCTCACACTTGCATGCTTTGTTCAATTTTATGTGCACAAATTGAAATGTGGAGGCAATCTTTTTAACAACCTAATATCACTAAAATGTTTTTGATTCTCAAGATCACAATGAAGTGTGAGAGAAGCGCATACACATTTTGAATGATATTAACTTGTAAAAAATATTGCAAAACATGGAAAACATTTGTTCATTTTAAACCTCAAAGCAATGATGACTTCTTTTTAAGCACCAAATGAAGTGTGAGTTTGCCTTGTTCAATTGTTAACCTTTAAACAAAATCTAGTATATTTGTCTAAGATTCTTTTTAGCCCCTTGGCAACTTTTGAAAGGAAATTTGATTGTTAATTTTAGAACCCAATGGAAAATTAGTGTCCTAAGATCAATGAACTCATCAAATCCTTTAGAGAGTTTTGAAAAACACTTTGTACAAAGTGAGCATAGTGTCATAAAAAGATTTGCTTTGTTTTTTTAAATCCAAAGTGAATTTAGTGTTGCTAAAGCATGAAAGTAACAAGTTTCTTAGAAAGAGATTATAAGTTCTCCCAAAAGTGTTTAAAAACACTTGATACAATCATGTGATAATTTTTTTATTCTTTCATTTCCATGCTCCATGATTCTTTAAAACCTGCAATAAAAGCTCCAAATGTTATATGAAATCAATAAATAAGAAGATATGAGGGTTAGATAAAAGATTAAGCATATAAACCCTAAAATTTAGACCAAGTTTCATGGTATTTTGTCATTAGGTGCAATTTTGAAAATTTTAACTCTATCAAAGTTTAGAAAAACCTACACCATTGGATAGCTTATGAAATTCTACCCCATTTCAAAAAAAAATAGCTTCGAAAAAGACTAAAAAATGACCAAGATATGGTCATTTTAAAATCGGTGAAAAAACAAAAAATCATATGCGGTGTTGTTTGCAATTGCAGCGCTATTTGGAACACATGTGATGCTATATAGCACTGTGTGGTGCTGTTTGGAATAGGTGTGGTGCTATATAGCACCACGCAGTTCTCTGAGTGTGGTGGAGTTTGTGGGTGCGGCAGAGTTTGAGTTTTAGGCGGTGCAATATAGCACCGTACCTCTGTAAGCGGTGCAATACAACACCGCATGAACTGTCAGTGACACAATTTCCTGTGTGTGGTAAAAAAACATGAAAATGACAGAATTTTCCACAAAAAAATTGTGATGAGATGGTTGCTGCCCTCCTTCTAGTGCCAAAATGTGAACCCCTAAACCTGCAAAAGCACAATGACAACAAACATTGTTAGTGTTAGATCAAAATGCATGCAAAGAGTGAAGGATTCCCCATAAAATCCACCTATTTAAGCTAAAATTAGGAAAATGAAGAACATAAAACAAGAAACTTAAACTAAATCCTAATTAAGCCAACAAAATGATGATCCCGTGGGGGAATTGGTGCCAATGATATATTGCAATTGGCCCTTTCCCAATTCCTGTATTGCAATGTGAGTTGATTGAATCAATGATCAAATCTCCAAAGAGATTTGAGCATAATCTTGTTATAATCTATGAAAAATGATGGATGATTGGAAGCAATGAGCAAAATTAGTTCTCAATTGAAGAGAGTAACTTTGCATGTAAATTGTGGATTGTGATAGATTTGAGTATAGTAAGTTTACTCAAATTGTGGATGTTAGAATGAGAGGAAGAGTCTCTCATTTATAGATTTCCAAATTGGAAGAGAGAGTGAAAATAAGCAATGTGGGATCATTCAACATCCAATGGCCAAGTGCCACTTGTCAAGATGTGACTGGTTGAGGAATGAGCACATTTTGGTCAATGTGCATGATAAATGCAATTGGATTCAAATTTGAATTTTGAATGTGACATGTGAGAGGGAAAGAGAAATGGAGTTAATGTCACTTGGCTCAATGCACAAGGACATGTAAGAGGCATTGAATGCCTTGTTGGAAGGACCAAGTCCACTTGGCCTTTTTGAATTCAAATGAGGGAATATTCCCTTTTGATGCTTTGTGAGGGAAACTAGAAGAATTAATAAATCAAAGTAATTGATTTATTGTGCAACTTGCATTCTCTAGAGGATTTTAAGGAGAGAGATTAACTTAATCAATGTTTTGATTAACTTAATGAAGAATTAGGAGATGTGACAGTTTAGACTTAAATTTATGAATTGATTTAAATCAAATTGAGAGGAAGGGTTTAATAAATAAATGATTTGATTTATTTAACTAAGGAGGGAAGTATTAGATTAAATCAAATAAGGTTTAATTTATTTAATTTACTAAGAGGACTTTAGAGAATTTAATCAAATAAAATGATTTATTTAATTAAACAGAAATGTAAGGTTAATTAAGTTAAATTGATTAATTTAATCAAAGGAGGTGATAGACTTAATCAGATAAATGACGATTCATTAGATTAAGGGATAGAATTATGATGAAATGATGAGAGTATGATTTAGGAAGAAATGTTGTTAGTAAGATAAGAATCAGGTGCATGTATATTTTATGTGTCTACAAATATATGCCTAATAAATTGTTTTGCTTATCTGGTAATAGCCTTTGGTTTTCCAACAATAAATTCAAAATTTTTAGCAAGCGATAATACATAAAATACACAAATATTTGTAAGTATTTATCTTAGGGAGTCATGAAGATTTTGATATGCACATTATTTGCCCAGAATTCCTGAAATACTATAATCAATTGGGGAAATTTCACTAAAGAATTCCACTTTTCCCAAACACAACAAATTTTCCCACAGATTTAAATTAAATTACAATGGAAAAGGAATTAAAAACCTAGAATTTTGCTTCCTCTTGAGTTCCCTCTCCTTGTTTCCTTTCTTTCTTATTTTTCCTCCTCTTTCCACTGTGCTAGATTCAATGTACTTTCAAAACCTTCTTCCCGACAACCATTATTTTAGTGTTTTTTTTTGCAAAGAAAAACAAGATGAATGCAAAAGCAGTTGTGTGTTTCTGTTAAGGATTTTCCCCTTTTTAAATATTTCACTCCAATTCCCCAGACCTAATCTTGAAAATAGTAAATAAATAAAATTTATTTCATGCACAATATTTATCCCATTAAATATTAATAAAGAATTCCTAATTTAACTACAAATGAAGTATTTATCCTAGCTATTTTAATTTGCAATTTAAATATTTATTTAAATAAATAATAACAAAATATTACTTACTTGCACAATAGATAATTTTCCTCAAAAGCAAGGTATTTTAATTAAATTATTTACTTTCAATAACAAGCATTATCAATAAATTGAGAAATACATTTTATAATTTAAATATAATTAATTTCTTTATTCCTTTGCACTTTTACTTCATTATAAATTAATTTAATAAGACATTTTTAAAATGCAAACCATAAAAATAGGGGTCATGACAAAAATACCATCTTACGGTGTCTCGATACCAAAAAAGCACAAATGACCTTGAGTGAATTACATGAAGGTATATGTGGATCCCACTCTAGTGGTCTGACTCTAGCCAAAAAGATCATGAGAGCATGATACTATTAGCCCACAATGGAATAATATTCATATCACTTTGTCAAGAAATGTCAACAATGTGAGATTCATGGGGACTTGATACATGCATCAACATAGGAGTTACATCTAATAATATCACCATGGCGCTTCACCTAATAGGGACTCAACCTCATAGGTAAGATCCATCCCACTTCATCCAATGGCTATAAATTCATCATCATCATGATTGAGTACTTCACCAAAATGATTGAAGCCATTCCCATGACATACATCACTAGTAAACAAATCTCAAAATTTATCCTCAATTATATCATTTTCCAGTATGGTTTCCCTCAACCCATCATCACTGACAATAGTAATATGTTCAAGAACCAAGACGTCTATCAACTTTGTGAAAAGTTCCATATCCAACATCATTTCTTCATCCTGTATTATCCACAAGGTAATGACCAAGCTGAGGCATCTAAAAAAATCATTATCAGAATCCTTACAAGACTGTCAATGATGTTGGTCATGACTGGCACCTTCAACTTAACCCCACCTATGGGCCTACCACACCAATATCCATACTCCCACAAGAGCCACTCCATGTTCACTTGTCTTTGGTTCTAAAGCCATATTACTGAAATGGTGAAAAATAGGGGTGTCCCTAGGGTTTCCCAAAATGGAAAAGTGGACCCAAAGAGGGAAAAGGGGTCCTACTCTTTAATTCATTAGGAAATGAGATCCAAACAATGAAATTACTAGCAACCTCAAGGTGAGTCAAGTCAAAGTGTGAATCTATAAATTTCTCTTTTTTGCAAGGACAAGTGTCTAGACCAAACAACACTTTGGGGAGAAAGATTAAAAATTATAAATCAACTCCGAAATGGCTTCTATGAAGTGGATCTAGTTGATTTAGCATAAAATTGAAGGAACCAATAGAGTTTCTATAAAAACTAAGAGGAATAAATATCGTGCACCTGTCAAAAGTTGTTATTTTTGCAAGTTGAACAAGGACTCATTCACCCTAGGGGGCGAATGGGTCCTGGCAGGATTTTTTGGAAAACTCTGAATCTAAGAATGAATCTTGAGACTTGCAATTCCTTCTTGTAACTTGATATCTATGCTCTTAGATATGGATCTAAGAAAAATTTGGAAAACAAATTTGTTGTTTGTTGGTGGATAGGGGTTTGCCTCAGTCAAACCCCAAGTTTGGTAATTAAACCTTAATGAAAAGCATAGATCTGAAAAATGAAATTTGTGTGCAATCCTAACCTTACGAGTGTCTAAGATTAAGACTAATAGTGAAAAGAAACCCTACTCAAGTGTGTTAGAATAGGATTCCTAAATGATCATGCACAATGATGAATACCTACTTTAGGAGATCTCAAATCACCTGCTTAAGTCATAAATTTGATTATACCTTCCTTAGGCTGAAAATAGATAGATAATAGAAGATGGAACCAATTAGGAAAAAAGTCATTAGGCTTTGTTGAATGTCTTGTGCATCTCCCAAAGCCTTGAATCCATCATGATCCTCTATAGGTGACTATCATCAATCCTTTGGTGATGCTTGATCTTGATGTCAAAATTAGCCTGAAGACCTGCAAAAACAGCTCAAATTCTACTCCAAGACTTCACTCTTGAATGTTTGATCTCATATGAACTTATATTTTCCAAATTTGTTCTTGCTCTCTCTAGTGTAAAATGAATGTGAAACTTAGTTTTCTAAGCTTCCTATCTAATTTTCCAATTATCAAATCTCGAAAGATGACATGTGAAATTTGAATTTGAGAGATTGAAATTCCACCAAAAACATATCAAAATCTGAGTTTAGGGTACTTAATGAGGACCCATTCACCATCCTAACCTTAATCATCAGCACTCCTAAAATATCAGGGCATTAATTTGATCCTTAGCATTTATTCAATGTGGGTTGTGGTGTCGAGAATTAAATAAATTTAAGTAAAATATGCCTTGGGATACATGATAAAGGGGTATTAGGGGCTTATTAATGGTATTTTTAAAATGCATTAATGAAAAGGTCATTGAAATAGGTTCAAATAATTGTGAATGGTACTTTCTCCTAAGGTGATCCCATAATATTGGTTTACAATTCCCTTCATGAAGAAAAATTACAAAAATGATCCAAAGAATATTTTTTGGGTTTTTAGGGGTTTCCTTGAAGTGGGGTTCACATGAGCCCAAAAAGGGGTTTGCTTGAACCCTGCCCCTTCGAGCGAACCCATTTGTGATGTTATCCTCTTTTTGGCACATTGTTTTAATGAAAACAAAATAAAATTGAGAAAAGGGGGGATTCAAGTGAACCCCCCTTTGATCAAACCCCCCTTCACTCAAAGGGGTTTAGGGGGTTTGATCGAAGGTGGATTCACTTGAAACCCCTTTTTTTCCCTTCTCCCTCTCCTCTAGCAATTTTTTTGCAAAATTTTATCTTTTTCGAGCTTGGGTTGAAGATGAAAATGGAATCAACTTCACAGACCTAACTAGATGATGGTAGTCCTCAAAATGAGTTATCCATCAAATATTATTTTAATATATTTTGGTTTTATTATGTATTTTTTTAGTTTAATTAAACATAGATTTTTCATTGAAAATCAAGCTCTTTGTTTTGGACATGTGGAAAAATATTAGATTATCATTTTTTTTTTGAAAAATATGTTTGTGCTAGGTATTGATGTCCTTGATCTAGCAAAAAAAATTTGAATTTCGATACATACAAAAAAACCTTGTGTTGCATACGGTCTGCCTATGTCTAGATTGTAATTGGTTTGAATTCAAAACTTAGTTAAGAAAAAAATATTCAATAAAACACTATGAAATGAAATGAACATGCTAGATATCATAGTTACAAAGGTAAATTTGAAAAAAAAAAGAATTTGATCCTTCATAGAAAAAAACTTATGTTGTTTATGGTGAACATCACCCTTTAAAAATGGTGTTTACTATTAAAAAATAGTTTTCTAAGGAGATGGAAAAAGAAATGCAATTTGATTCCAATTTTTTTTTTTTTTAAATATATTTAGAATCTACAAACAAAATTTCATAAATCACTAGTTCGCATCATCTTCAAATTCCTCATGGTTTAGCAGCTATAGGTGCCTGAAAGAGAAGATTTAGTTAAAAAAAATTGTTCAATGTCCAGTTTGGCCAAAAAGTGTAAACCACTATTGTGGGATCACCCGCTAGAAAGCGATACAATTTTATACACTACATTTAGCCCCCACTTTAGTGGCCATATGACACTATGTGCATTTGCAAGATAAATGAATTATATCATACTTTATAAAAGGATACTCATGTGGATTCATTAGGGAGAATGAAGCCCCCACTATAGTTATCTGCAAAAACACAATGTTAGGAGCCGCATCTTGCAACACAAATTCATTAGTCATTCAAAAATACTCCTATCGAAATTCTACATAAAATTGAATTCAAGGGTAGATGTATGCCCTCTAATTTCTCTTTATTTATGGAGGTGGAATCAGGGTATCCATGAAACAACATTGAATTGATTAAGTCATATCATAGGGTGTTTCCAAGTACTATACCACATAGTGATAGATAGTTGATGATATCGAGAGTGAAATTACAAATCCAACATAACAAACGACATCAAAAATAGAGTTCACTAGCCCCCAATATGTTGATTTTATTGAAATATTCCTTAAGTAAAATATGCATATTTTTAATTAAACTAGGTATATATGAATGGAAATGACATTTTTACCTCTCATATTGACATTTAACTCTTTGTAGTTTACCTTGGTGTAGAGTGATCTAGGATGTCGAGCCAAAAACCCTACATGCCTCCCACACTTGATGTGTTGCGTGATGAGGTGGCATGGGGTGTGATTCGACCCACGATGAGTGGATTCTTCACTTCTTTGTTTTCATTTTTGTGTATTTACAAATTTTTCATGTACTTTTAGTATTTTTAGGACCCTGGAAAATATTTTCACAAAGCGTCCATATTTGTCACAAAGTGTCCATCATTGGTGCAAAGTGTCTAGAATTGTCTAAAGTGTCCAAGACCCCCAGTCCAAAAATGGAAAAGTGTTGAAATTGGTCATAGTGTCCTAGAACAACTTTAGTGTACTTTTTTAAATATTTAATAATTATATTTAGGAATTACTTAGTTTATTTTATTATTTAGATCCCTACCCGAGATCACCAACATCTCAGAGGGAAACAATTTCTTTTCCTTCAAGACCTCCTTACATGACTTTTAGAGGAGATCAACATCTTATAGGATACAAGGTTATTTTGGGTTTATTCCATGCCACCTATGAGGCACCATGACGCCATGTTGTTAGCCTTATTAGAGAGGTGAGATGTAGACACCTACACCTTTCATCTACCTGTCAGCAAGATGATAGTGACATTATAGGACATACACCACATCCTACAAATACCACCCGAGGCAAGAGTACACTCAACAGATGAGCACACACATGAGGAGATGCAGGATGATATATTGTATTATCTAGGGTGCCTTGTTTGGGAGTTATTCATCAAGCCCCACATTGAGCTGAGATGGCTTCTACATGTGTGGACACCATTGATACAATGGATTATGACGATTACCACAATACTCATACTAGTTCTAGATGAATGAGAGGCCCACCTAGATGGAGGGATGGTTCATATTATTCAGAACATGGAGAAACATCGGATCATTTATGCCTAGGGTCATAGTATGTTGGCCCATCTATATTATTATATTAGGCGGTTTTCCTACCAAGATCTTGACAACATAGTGCACTATACACTCTTATAGGTTTGGTTTCTTGAGCATATCATGTGCACTAGACCCATAGGTTATCCTACCATAACGACCATGGGCTATCCATGGGCCTATAGTTATCCATTGAAGCGGGTATGGTAGGAGGGATATTTTCTTTATTGGAACATCAGATTTGATTGGTTGGAGGAGGGTGGTATATCATAGAGACCTTATCTCAGGATATCAAAGTGGGCGGATGAGAGAAATGAGCTTATTAGAATTCAGTAGGATCAATTTTTTCTATGGAAACATGACTATATAGTGAGACCTTTCTATTATGACTAGGTCATGTGTCAGTTTAGACATATACAGGCTCCACTATAGGCTCAACCCATGTATCTATGATCAACATGGAGTGCCCCTAGACCAGGAGACACTCATAGTATTACTATTGATGATGTGTACATTAGTAATTCAAAGGATGCGGATCATTATATGCCCCAGTCCTTGATGATGATGATGTAGGAACCACACCAGCTTATGACCAGTGGTTGGTAGGAGCATGACCATTCCACATCTTTTTGAGACATTACCTTATAGGCCATGCATGACCTCTTCTTAGGTGTAGAAATGATAGGGACAATGAGCAAGTAGAAGGTGACATGGATGAGGATGATACAATGCCTAACATATTTATAGATGAGGAGGAGGATGAGGCAGAGGATGAGAAGGAGGATACCTGTTTATGAGTGAAGATACTGATGAGATAGAGGTGGATCCAATTTCCCCCGAGAGGAGACATGCCCCTCCTACACAGGTCACCAAATCATGTGCAATAAATACAACAAAGATCCACTTTCATGAGAATGGGGAGGCCAGCAGTAGCAGTCCATCCACATATCTAACATAGGAGGGGACCATTGCTACACAGTTATACCCTAACTAGTAGACTAGAGATCCAAGTGATGATGTGATATTTATGCTTTCATTACGCTTTTATCTTTATGTATATGCTTTATATACATAATGATATGTACCAATATATTTTATGATTTCTATCTTGTAGGATCCACATGAGAGTGGTGTGAGCTCTACCAATGAGTGACCATTGAGATAGTGTGTACATTGTGCATAGAGGATTATACACTCTCAGAGTACATGCCCCCACCTTTCGCAGGGCAACGTGCAAAACTCTTTGATTCAGTAGCAAGATTAGGTGTAGCATATGAGAGTGCCACTAGTTGTGATGAACGAGTTATAACAGAGCTTTTAGCAATTCAGACATTTTGAGGTCTAACTAACAATAGGAAGGATTCCCTATGAGAAGAGATCTCGAGGATACAAGGGGAGCTTGCTAGGGTGCAAGAAGATAGGGACCAGATAGATTGAGAGTGTGTTGAGGAACTCATATGGGAGGCGAGAGAATTTGGATTAGCAAGGGGCTATTGGGATATGTGATTAGGTCATGATTGCATTCTACTGTATCTCAACAACTGCGAGCACTACCAAACCCCGAGGGGTCTAGTAGTCATAGAATCCACTAGCATTGTATTCATGATTATATGTACTTGAATTTTGATATATATGAGAACTTCTATTTTTTATTATGATCTTATGTTTAATTAGATTTCGATGCAGTTTACTAAATATTATTAGAACATTCAATAAATGTATCCATGATCTAATGTTTATGTGATCTAATTAAAACTTAAGTTTACATTAGATCCTACATTGTGATTGAGTATGTTATGTTAAATTAAATGCACTTATGATCTAACTTCTAGAACACTACATGAATATAAGGATCTAATCTGACACAACACACAAGATGAAATTGAATAGTATGCAAACTAAAGTAACCATTCAAACTAATTTGAATAATCACCTTAGACTCTAAGACATACTAAGATCGTTTGTCAAAGAATGAAGCAATGCGAGATAAAAATAGAACACTCTCTACTTAATATAACACTAATTTAATAACAACTATTCAAAGATGATATTAGGTGTAGTACCAACACAAATGTGCAACATTGATAGGTTCTTTTAGAGGTGTATCATCCATTTATGTTAGTGTATAGGCATCGGTACCATGGTTCTTTGTATATGGAAGCACATATTATCCATAAGACCATTTTATATTATGGTAGATATTTTTTGTGCCTTCAACATTATTATAGAGGAAAATATTTGATGCAAGAGCATCCCAGTCCACAGGGAATCCAAATCAACCCAAAAAAATATTTTATCTTACTTTTGGTTTTGGTTAATTTTTTTATTTGGTGTAGGGTAAAATTTTGGTTTTTGCAAGTGCGGTCAAATTTTAATGAAATTGTTATCACTATTTGATTAAATGAGTGAATTTCCAAATGAAGTGGAGGAATTTCAATTTTTATTATATCCCATGTATCATTCAATTTCATGTGCTCAATAGTTGAATTGTCTAATTTTTGTATACTATAAATCTTTTTATCCCAAAATTGCTAGGAAAAGAGGTACCTGATTTAAAAGAGGAGAATAAAAATCAAATGGGAAAAGAAAAGAAATAAAATTCTACATAAAATTCTCTTGAAATTCTAGGGAAAATGAAAGAAATTGGAGAGGGGAGGTGTAGAGGTTGTTGGGAGGAGATTAAAATTAAAATTTAGACCAATTTCAAAATTTAATTCTAGTTGGAAATAATAGAGGTGTGGGAATGAGAAAAATTAAAATTAATTTATTTTTGTAAGTGCCTAGAATGGGGGAATCGGAATTAGAGGAAATAGAATTCAGATTTTAGTGTGCAGGGGCATTGGGATTCCATTGTAGCTAGAAATACAAAAAAAATGATTTAAAATTGTACTTTATTCTGCCTATTACCAGAAGTCATAAATTAATAAAATTATAATTGAATTAGTTTGTGTAGATTTACGTTTCTTGGTAATAATATTGTGTGTGTTTGAATTTGATGTGGTTTGGTAGTGATATTGGGTAGTTTGATAAGGTTCCTTGATCTTAAACTGCATCATTGGTATTAGATCCAAATACAAGGCTCGTTGAAGAGGTAAATAGAGGTAAATTTTACTGTGAAAGAAAGAAGAGAAAGAGATATTAGTGAAGCTTTCTATGAAAGATTCACAAATTTGAATAAAGGATAAGCACAAAGCATGGTTTCTCATTGAAAAATGTGTTGAGATGAGTGTGTGTATGATTAATTTTTGAAACTACAGATTTGAGTTATGTAGGAGGTGTGTTGTTTGTCCTCCAATGAGATAAATTTGGGTAGAAGGTGCATGAACTTCCTCCATTGAAGGAAAGTGGGTAGAGGAAGTCTTGAGAGGATCATATTCTAGAGTCTTGGTTGTTTAGAGGATGATAAGTGTGAATAATTGTTGCAGGGAGTACCTATAATTGCAAAGAGCATTGGCTCTATGAATTATGTATGTGTGTGTGTAGGTTGCAAAAGTTATAGATTGCAGTAGTGAGTGAGATGTCTTCAAATAAGAGGATGAGATGGGTCATGAAGAGAACCATGAGAATTTTGTTTGTGGAGTAGCAAGAAAGAGGATTTCTAGATTTTTTTATGAAGAGGTGTTGAAACTCTAGGAAATGTTGGATGCCCTTGAGGGTGGGCTAAACAAAAAGGTGAAATAGATGAAAGAAAGCATGAGGAAGATTTATGTACAAATGACGTGATAGAGGATGAGAAGTATGAATTTAAATGAAATTTAGAGAGGATAGAGTGCTATCCCAAGGAAGGAGATAAATATTGGAGTGTGAGAAAGTGGATATCTCATGAGGTAGAGAAAACCAAGAAGAAGAATGTTCTTTTGAAAGAGGACTGTAAAAATAAGAATAGAGGAAAAGAGTGTTGTAGCCCTTTGGTAGGGGTTGAATGTAAAAATGAATATGTGGGGGAAGCCCACACAAATGGAGATGATAATGAGGTACAATTTACAACAATAGAGAGTGAATGGAGTGAGTTATGTGAAGTAGATGAAGAAAGTTCATAATTTGAAATTGTGAACATGAATGGCCTCAAATTTGATGAGGAGGTTGAAGGGTGAAAGATGGAGGAGATTGAGAGAAATTTGGTGATTGTCTCTACCCATGAAAACACCAGGCAAGAGAAGAGGAAGGATTGATGGAGGAAGATTGAGAGAAGAATTTGGAATTGGTCTCCAATTTGTCTCCAAAACTTCCCGTGAAGTTTCAAAGCATTAATTTTGACATAATTTAGACATAAATAAGACATAGGATATCTAATTCATTTTTGAGGAAATATAGATGGAATATTCTTTATGCCTTTATTCAAATATTTTGATTTATTTAAATTAGCAAAAGAGAGATAGATAATTTAATAAAACAAACTATAGAAGTTGTTTATTAAATTAAACAGAAGAATACTGCAATTAATCAATAAAGTGTTTTAATCTTTATTTAATTAATTTAAGATTGATGTGATAGAATAAAATAGGGATTTTATAATTAAATCAAACAAAGTATTTAATTTTGTTTATTTAATTAAGATGAGACATTAGAAGAATTTAAATATGATGTGAACGTGAACTATATAAATAAATATTTCTATTTATTCAAACAGTAGCAGAAATTAGGATACTCAATTAAATAATTTGTATTTAATTAATCGGATGCTCCAGACCAATTTTAGGTGTATAAATTTTGCCCCTCTTCGAAGTGATGTGTTTACACGTTGCTTCAAAGAAAATTTTACTGCTACTGCTAGGATCGATGATAAAAAACAATTCCTTATGCCCTAGACATGCCCCAGACATTGATTTTCAGATGATTCTCGATAATATGCCCCCTCGGGAGATAAATTAATGATTTGATGATTTTTTAGAATTTTTTGAAATTTTCATGATGATTCTATGATGATTTGATGAAGATATGATGAAGAAATAATTTATCTCCTGACAAATGATGAAGAAAAATATAGCCCGCAGATGAATTTCAATTAATATCATGGATCAAATTAATCAAAATATAATAAAACCCCTCAAAAATCCCTTTTCAAAAGTTATATATAATCCAAAAGGTCATTTTCAAAGTCATTTGTACTTTGTGAGTTTAAAACTCTTGTGAGAGAGACATTTTAGCCAGCTGGAGTAGGATGCCAATCCCTTATCACACTCACCATTTCAAGCACGTTTGACATCACCGATGGTTGATCGCGTATGGACCTCCAGTATGTACCCATTATCCTCCTCGTTTTTCATGAAATTCTATTTTTAATGCTTTTTATTGCTTTTCACGTTTCTTAGCTAGATTAGCACTTCCAAGCCACACTGTAGTGATTTCACTCCAGTGTAGCGCTTTCAGTAGGTAGTTTAGCGCTTTGAGATTTAGTGCATGCGTTAAATTCTCTAGCGCTTTCGTAGGATAGTGTAGCGCTTTCGATGATTTAGCACTTAGGTAGTGGATTTTAGCGCTTCAATGCCAGATTTTAGCATTTAGAGAGTTCTAGCACTTTGATTTGGTAGATTAGTGCTTTCATGGTCTGTTCTAGCGCTTTTGGTAAAGTGGCACTTTGATGGACTGTTTTAGCACTTCGATGCGGTAAAACAATGCTTAGGGTAAAATAGCGCTTCAGATGCCTGTTATAGCGCATCAGAGTGTTGAAGTAGCACTTTCGAGATTTAGCGCTTTGGGTGCCTATTTTAGTGCCTTTGACTGATAAAGTAGCACTTTTGAGATTTAGCACTTTGGATGCCTATTTTAGCGCATCCATGTTAGAATTGGAGATTTTGACTTAGTTAACCTTGATTTCGTCAATTCTGATCATGTCCATTCTTTGGATTGGTATGATTGATAATCCAAATTCTTGATGTTGGATTGTGATGATTTAAATAAGACTTACTCTCATGATAGGTGAGAAGAAATCCTATTTGTGATGACCCTCATGATAGGCGAGGAAATGATTCAATATCTAATAAATCTCATGATAGGCAATATTAGATAATGTTTGATGAACCTCATGATAGGTGAGGTTTGTTGATGTTTGCCCATGAATTTTGATTGAAAATTCATACCAAATTTTTGGAATAGACTTGATAGTAGAATGAATTTTGATTTCTTGACATAGTACACTGATTGTGGATGTTTCATTATGATGATAGGAGGATTTGGGTAATCTCCAGATGCGAGAGAGGTTTCCTTGGACTACTGACCCGATACCTCATCTGACACTAGATTTGATTCAGATTATAGGTCGATGCAACCTGACCAATTTACTTGACATGCCCCAGATTAGGATTAATCAGGGTCTTTTGATTGCTTTGGATGAGAGGTGGAACAATGACCACAACACATTTCACTTACCCACCGGTGAGATGACGGTCACACCCAAGGATGTGTGGTGGATTTTGCACATTTTGTTTATGGGGGAGATCATAGTGTATGATTCTCATGAGGCTAGTGTTAGAGATGCTCTCTGCAGAGTATTTCAAGATCAGGATATTGAGGGTCCGAGCGTCCAATGGAGGAGGATTTTTGACTCATACGCTACAATACTAGCAGTACTTGTTGGATTTATTGGAGGTTTCCTTTGCCCTGATCTTAGGTCAAAGGAATTCCTCGTGGGTTGGGGCAGGACTTTAGAGAGCTCATTCAGTGGTGTACCTTGGTGCACGCAGCTTATCAGCACGGATGACCCTATTACAGGTTTGGGCATGGGAGCACTTTTCTATTGCTTGACCAATTCCAGTAGCGGATAGACTAGCAGGCAGACCGTATGTGTTTAGATACAGAGGTCAGCTTACCTAGTCTTGGATGGGTAAGTTGGAGCATTGGAGGCGGGTTTTTGATGATATAGAGACTGTTACTTGGCGGTTATACTTAGACTGCGAGAAGTGGGACAAGGATGATGCAGTGTTGGGGTATCTCTGCGATTCCATGTACCTGATTGGTCGGAAACCCTTTGTATTAGAGAGGTTTATGCTTTGCCAAGTGTATAGGTAGTATGGAATCATTCAATGTATACCACAGGGGGTAGCCCACTATGCTAGGTAGTGGTGTGATATACCTGATTAGGGGCCTTGTTTGTCATATGATGTTTTAGTAGAGGGATACAGGGCACTGTAGCCATCACCCTGGGACATGCGCAAAGACATTGCAAAGGCACTTGTTATAGAGGAGTACACTGCATTTTTGGCTTTGGTTCCACATCCTCACATCACCATTCTAGATGAGCCAGCACCATTACCTATAGAGGAGGATGTGGCCGAGGGTTCCACATATAGTGAGGGTGGTACTCCATCAGGTAGTAGCATAGAGAGTGGTAGAGATGGCAGTAGCATCGATGATAGTGATGGTGGCAGTGGAGGTGATAGAGGGGTAGGGCCAGTCAACAATGGTTCATCATCCAGTAGGCCTTGCAAGAGGCGAGCAGTGGCAGTACCGTCAGTGGATCACCAGAGATAGATTGCAGGTCTCTAGGCATAGGTACAAACGCTGCAGGGATAGTTGATAAGGCTTGGGGTTTTCTTGTTTAGACCCAAACTCAAATGCAGGCTCAAGCTCAGGCCCATACTCAAGCTTTAGCACAGGTTCAAGGATAGTTGGCCATTGTGTAGTCTTAGGTTGCCACATTGACAGCCGAGCGAGATAGTGCTCGTTAGATTATCGAGAGGGCATAGGAGACAACTGAGACTCTACAGAGAGTGGCCGATGGTACCTCGTTGGGGGATTACATGAGAGAGGTTTTACGGGCTAGCCGAGAGGCTGAGTTTTATTGAGGAAGATATCATGATGTAGTGCCTACTGATCACCGAGTCAGCTATGCCCTGTCGAGATCTAGTCGGACGCATACTCGGACAATGAGTGAGCGTGTGACACAGCCTCCACGTAGAAATCCCAATGATCCTAGTTCTTCCGGGGGTGTTGGTGGTATTGGTCCTGTTGGGCCCACACATTCTAGCAGTAGTAGATCATAGATGCTATTGAGATTTTCCTTTTTGAGACATGATGTATATTACGATGTACTTCATTTTTGATGATGTATCTTTATTTTTAGACTTCATTGTATACTTGACACTGATGATATATATATATGAGATGCAGTTGATGTGATTTTATGATGATTTATCATTTCTATGTTATGTATTCATTTATTATGTGATGTTCTATATGAATGGTTTTATTTCAAATATGATGATGAAATGATAAATGCTTTTATTTTATGTAATAATGATGAAAAATGATCTTATGATGAATGATAATGGATGTATGATGTGGTGTATGAATCTCTAAATGATGATCTATATGAATGCTTAAATGTGATAAAAATGTATGGATGGTAAATGATGTATGGGTTTTAAAAAGTGATCAATTGCATATGATGTTTGATGGATGATAATGCAATGAATGTTTTTATGGTAAAATGAACATGATGTACTTATGGTACAATTTAATTCATAATTTATTTGATGTATGATGAAATGACGAAACTTAATGATGAGATGATGACTCCTACATGTGTTTGATGATTTTGATTTATGTCAAGTATACTCAGTCCTATTTGTAGATTAGATAATCATTGATTAGAACCCTTTTTGCAACAAATGCTCTGCAGATAATGATTATGATGAATGCAATCTACTTTTATCATGCAACTATATGCAAAACCATTGTCATTTTAACAGTACTTTTGTGCTTTTTTTCATCATTGAGCTTTATTGATTGTTGAAAGTGAGTACAAGCATCAAAGGTATGTGTTAGACCAATGATGACCTGAGTACTACTTTCATGATTTTTGATATTGCAAGTGAACACAAGCATCTAGGTATGATTTAATCGAGATGACCTGAGAATTCATTGCGTAAATAGGTAGTGATTAATCATTTCAATGTGTGAATTCTGAATGTCATCGGTGATACATTTGCATAGCACATCCCCCGACAATTCATACATTTATATGATTAACTTACAGTTAACATATAATAAAAACATCATTTCTTCCTTGTTTCTCTAGTTCAATACATCATTGAGTTACTCCAAAGAAATTATAATAAAAAATACAATGTATCCATTTTTTACTTAGAGTGTTTCAATCATTATTCAAATTTTAAATCATCCATTCTGATTTTGTGATGTTTTTGTGATTTTCGAAATTTTGACGAATGATCTAACCTACTAACCTATCCTAGGGGTCTTGGGGGCTGATCAAAGATTAGCCTTGCCTACATTACACACACAGAGACCATGTAGTTCGACTAACACAAACCCATGTTTTTTGGATTTTGCTTTTTCAGATTAACTTTTTGACATGTTTTTGGATTTTTGATACGATACGGATGGTTGATGCCTCTTTGAAGACGATTGATGTTGCGCTTTGATCTTTGTTTTTGTTATTCCTGTCATACTGTTGTTTTCCCTTTGGTGAAATCAATGTTTTTTTTTCCCCTAGTGATATCCAAATGTTGCCCCCAAGCTTTGGAGTGAGATTTGACTATGTGAAAATGATTTTGATATGGATGCAAAGATGGCAAGACTACTGACATGATATGAAATGGTACTGACTGCCAAACTAAATGATCCTGATGTGTATCAAAATAGATGGGAAAGATGATCTTTAGAATCACATACGATGCCTGTTTCCAGGTTTTCACCATATGTTTTGATTACACTCTTTGTTTTGTGTATTTTTCTCATTTTCATTTTTTCTTTCTTTTTTTATTTTCTATATTTTTTAGTATTTTTGCGTTGCCAAGATGCCTGTTTGCCGGGTTTTCATCAAGTAAACCACTTTTAGAAGTTTGACCCATGCACTAGGAGATTCAAGCATAGAAATTTCTGAGATGGATACTGTTGATAGGTTCATCCAAAAAATCCCCTTCTGATGTTGATAGTTGATATGCCCCTGATCCATACACTAATATGATGACAAAAGGACCAAGCCAGTTAGGCTCAAATTTCCCTTTCTTCTCTCTATCTTGCTGATTCCTAGGGTTTTCCTTTAGTACCAAGTCACCAACCTGAAAAACCCTCAGTTTTACCCTATGGTTGTAACTTCTTGACATCCTCTGTTGATAAGTCATTAGATGATTAACAGCCTATTGATGACACTCATCCAACAATTCTAGTTCCTATAGTCTAGATACCCTATAGTCTTCATCTATAATGATCCCTCTGAGCGATACACGAAAGGATGGAATCTCAACTTCAATGGGAAATATGGCTTTTGATCCATATACCAAGGCATATGGAGTAGCTCCCGTTGGTGTTCTGATACTTGTTCTGTAGGCCCATAGTGTAGGATTGAGTTGAACATGTCAATCACGTCCAACATCGTTAACCATTTTTTTGAGAATTTTTAGAATGATTTTGTTTGAGGCCTCTGCTTGGCCATTCCCTTGAGGATAGTACGGTGTTGAAAAACAATGTTGGATATGAAACTTCTCACATAGCTCCTAGATATCTTGATTCCTGAAAGGTCATCCATTATCAGTGATAATGGATTGAGGGTTCCATATCGACATATTATGTAATTCAAGATAAAATAGGAGATATGCTTCCCAGTGATGGTTCTAAGAGGTACTGCTTCAATCCATTTTTTGAAATATTTTGTAGCTGTTATAATGAACTTGTGTCCATTGGATGAAGATGGATTTATTTTTCCTACCAGATCTAGGCCCCATTGACAAAAAGGCCATGTGGATGTAAAGGGATGCAGTTCTTGTGCTAGTGCATGAATCAGATTGCTGTGAATCTAGCACTTTTGACATTTCTTGACAAACTGATAGGATTCTTTCTCCATGCATGGGAAATAATATCCCAAACAGAGGAGTTTCTTGGCTAGAGTTATCCCACTAGAGTGAGTGCCACAAATACCCTCATGAACCTCTCGTAGGGCCATTTCAGATTTGTTGTGTTCTAGACATCAGAGTAAGGTACCATCAAGACCTCAATGATAAAGTATGTCGGTGATTAAAGTATGTCGTGCGGATTGGCGGATGAAGTTTCATTTTTGGTTTTTGGAAAGATCAGGAGGAAGGATATCGTCTTTCAGATAAGCATAGGTCTTTTCATAGATGGAGGTTTCAATGGTTTCTAGATGACAAATAGTAGCGGATTTTGAATTATTATGGGAAGGACATGATACTTGTTCTACCATAAACTCATAACAAACACGCTTCTCAGGAAATTGTAATAATGAAGCAATTATAGCCATAGCATTCACAACTTTGTTTTCTGCACTTGGAATTTGATCAAATTTGATACTGACAAAGAACTGTTTCAGATCATCTATTTGTTGCTTGTAGCGCATCAAATTTTCATCTTTTGTTTGATACTCATCATTCACTTGATAAACGTCTAGTTGAGAGTCCCCATATACCTGTAAGTCCGTGATCTTCCATTGAATTACTATTTTGACCCCAATTATCAATGCTTCATATTCTACCACATTATTTGTACACTGAAACATCAGTCTATATGATTTTGGAATGGCATGTCCTTATGGAGAGATGAAAAAAATCCCTGCTCCTGATCCTCATTGTGTGTATGATCCATCAAAATATAATACCCATTGTTGGGGCATCACTATGAGAATGTCTGCATCCGGAAACTCCATTGTCATTGGTCGATCATCTGGTAAAGGAGCCTCAACTAATTGTTCAGTGATTTACCAACCCTTGGTTTCCTTTCTCTCTACATATTGAATGTCAAATTCACTTAATAGCATGACTCAATTTTCCAGTCTACCTGTTAAGGCAACTTTACTAAGTAGATATTTTAAAGTATCAATCTTTGCTATTAGCTTGATTGTATGAGTTAGCATATAGTGTCTCAGTTGTTGAGTAGCAAAAACCACCTTCAAGCAATATTTCTCTATGAAAGTGTAATTTATTTCATACCCATTTAATGTCCTACTGATATAGTAGATGGCATGTTCTTTTCCTTCATAATCCTCTTGTGCTAATAGTACCCCCAAAGAGATATCCATTGTGGCAATATACAATATCAAAGGTCTTCCCTCTGTTGGTGGCTTGAGAATGGGTGGTGACATTAAATACTATTTGATTTGATTGAACGTTGTTTCATACCCCTCATCCCACTTGAAAACTATATTCTTATGCAATAGATGATTAAAAGGATGACTTTTGTCCGCCAGTTGGGAGATAAATCTTCTGATCGATTGGAGCCTTCCCTGTAGTGATCTAAGTTGACTGATATTTTTAGGAGGTGGCATCTCCATTATTGCTTTGACTTTCGCTGGATCCACTTCAATGCCTTTTTATGAGACAATGTATCCTAACAGTTTTGTTGATGTGACCCCGAAGACACACTTCTTGGGGTTTAACCTGACATTGAATTTCTCTAGCCGTGTGAAGATTTTGTCTAGGATATGCAGATGTTTGTCCTTTGTACAAGATTTTTCCAGAATGTCATCCACGTAATCCTCCATGAAGGTGTGCATCATATCATGAAATATTGTCGTCATTGCTCTTTGATAGGTGGCTCCTGCATTTTTCAGACCAAATGGCATGACGTTCTAGCAGAAGGTTCCCCATGGACATGTAAAAGCCATCTTTCCTTGATCTTCTAGAGCTATTTTATTTGATTGTACCCAGAGAAACTGTCCATGATTGACAACATGGCATGCCCTGCCATCAAGTCCATGATGATGTCTATATTTGGTAATGGAAAATCATCCTTCGGACATGATTTATTTAGTTCCCTGAAATCAGTACATATCCTGATGCTATTGTATGGCTTTGAAATAGGTACAATGTTTGGTATCCACTCAACATAGTCTATAGACCTTATGAATCCAGCATCCAATAATTTCTTTAGCTTTGTCTTTACCATTAATGTGATATGGGGATGCATTTTCTCAATTTTTGCTTGACAAGCTTGATTCCTATGGGCAAAGACAAATGATGCATGAGCAGATTTGGGTCTAAGCCTGGCATATTGGAATATGACCAAGAGAATTTGATGAATTTCGGTCTTTCTTGATTTGTCATGGATTCCGCCAGATGTAGGATCTTTGTCTTTTCTTTAGTGTTGATGTTCACAAACTGTGTTGGTTCTACCAGGACTAATGATCACTCATGATAATGTTCCAGAAGAGTGTCAAATCTTCTATCCTTCAGTGCCTCAGAAAGGTTTTCACCGTTAGATGCATTCTTTATTTTTTCTTTTTCTAGATCTAATGTTGCCATAGAATGGTTTTCACCATTAGATCTATTTTCCCTGTTTGCATTTTTGCAACTGTAATATTTGACACCCTCCTACCGAGTCGTGTTGTTATGAGTATTATAGATAGAACTTGTACCAAGTTATCTATGACATAGAAAATTTATGATGGCATCATCATCTGTGAATATTGGTATAGTCAAAGGTTCAATAGGTTCCCAGTCAATGAGTTCTAGATGGATTAATGGCATGAGGTCATCGGATTCATTTGGGTTGATGGATGTAAGGGTTTGTACAACCATTTTGTCATAGTTGTTTATTGGAATATCGAGGTCAATGATGGTACCTTCTTCAAGATCATCTAGCTCACTTGAGGTATGTTCATCTCCACTTGAATCATTGATATTTAGTGACCCTGCCATGATTGGTCTAGACCCAGAGCCTTGGCCCTCCTCACACATAGGTGTATATTGTTGGATGACATCAATATGAATATCTGTGAAAGATACATTGAAACATGAATCCCATACATATTCATTTGAATCTGTCTTAAAGCTATTTCTAAGTTCAAGGATTCTTTTTACAACCCTCTTTGTCATCTCCTATTTTTCTTCCTCAGAGTATCCTAGTCCCGACTTCTCTTTTGAATGGAGAGTGAGGGGTGTAATAGGCTCTATGATTCCATCCTTTCTTAATCCAACAGGCCCTTGTCCTTCATACCCCATTTTTTCTAAAATAGCTTTTCCTTTTCCATATTTATCTGTGTTGATGTTGACATTTTTGATACTGGTATTTGATGTAGAGGGTTCCTCATCCTTGTATAGCCAATCCAAGATTGCTTTATTGTCTGAATCATCCTCTATGGTACCTATTTTGACAAACCTTTCATCAAGAACTATGACCGGTAATGATGTTTGAAATTTGATCATAGATGGTTGACCATATGTCCTAGGAGATGGAATTAACTGTGATAGGTTAAGCAATTTCTCCATAGAATATGTTCCCATTCCCTTGTCCATCAGTTGGACTTGCTCTTGGAAATTTTGTGATAAAGAATTTTGTGGATCCATATTATCTGTTGATTGAGTTTCAACAGGACATGTTTCTTTTTCTTTACCCTTCTTCTCTACCCACTTGGTAGTGATACTTGGACGTTTTTCCTCGTTGGATGATTTTGAGCTTGATGCTTCCATGTTGTGTGGAACAAAGGTATCTTGAGAGATCCTAAGGGTGTCACAATGTTGAGGATGATTAAAATCAACAGATATAGTCACCTCTTGTCCATTTATTGGGAAATTTAAACATTGATGATATGTTGAAGGCACAACCTGCATTTCATGGATCCATGGTCATCCTAAGAGTATGCTGTATGTTAACTCTTTTTCCAATACTTGACATGCAATATGTTTCATCATTGGCCCAACTTGAATGGGTAGCACAATCAAGCCCTTAGATGATCTTTCATACTCATCATATGCTTTGATAGTCATTTTTCTTCGGGCATCAATAGCATCATCTGAATACCCTAGTGTACGGATTAACTTGAGAGTGCAAATGTTCAGACTAGCTCCCCCATCTATTAAGACTCTCTTGACGAGATGATTGTGGATTAAGACTTCAATATGGAGTGTAGTATTATGGGGATGGTTTAGTGAGACATCATCCTGTTCAGAGAATGATAGAAAATGTGGGGTAGTCAAATGTCCCACCATAGCTTGGAACTGACAAATATCTAGATTCTTTGGTACCATAGTGGAAACTAATGCTTGTTCTAGAACCTCCTTATGCGATGGTGATAATTTAAGGAGTTCTAGTATTGATATTTGTGCAGGAATGTTTTCTAGTTGATCGAAAATGTTATAATGAGATGGAGGTGGAACTGCATGTGTAGATCTAACTCCCTTTAACACTACCTTGGATTACCCCCTATTCATTACATTTGCTCATTGATGTTCCTGAGGGTCTCTGATTTTTAAGGCATTGATTTGATTATCAGAGTTTTGTATGCTTGGGAGCAAGTCCAAAGGGGTAGTGTTGTTGGTTCTGGGTTCATCAATGTTGTGACTAATTGTATGATCACTCTCTATTTCAGATAGACAAAGGATTGTTGTGTCAAAGACATGGTTGATTTTATTCCCTTTGTTGTTTGAAGATGATGATGCTCCTTTGTCATAGTTTGGAAAAGGGTCCTTGAAGGCCGAATGATCATTATTGTTTTGGGGTGTTTCCACATATGCTTTATTGTTTTCAATCAAATCTTGTATTTCGTGCTTCAACTCCATACAATTGTTGGTTTTGTGGCCTTTGTTATTATGGAAGTTGCAGTAATCTACGTCATTCCACCATGGTGATTTGACCTTTGGATCCCAGAATCATGCTTCCCGTGCAGTGATAAGGCCACTAGTGACTAATTCTTTCATTACTGATTCTATCATTTGGCCTAAAGGTGTGAACCTACACCAATTTGATGGTTTCTGATATGACTCTATTTTTACGATCTCGTTGCTTTGTATAACATTTGACTTGACAATTTGATCATTGTTTTGATTCTTTGATGTAGATGCTGTCAAGTTGAAAATTGATTTGACATTTTGGGAATCATTTTTTGTTTCATTGGTAGTTGTGTTTCGACTCTTTTGCCAAAATTTTGGCTTATCACTGCTTGAGTATTGATTGGAGGAGTTATTTGTGTTATTCATTTTATCGTTGAAATGTTTGATAACTCCTCTTTTGACTAGTGCTTCCTCAATTTTAAGACCATTTTCTATTAATTTTTCGAATGTGAGAGGACATTGCAATTCAAGCCTATAACTCATTTCCTCCGTCAAGTTGTTAATGAACAAATCCATCTTTTCTTCCTCAAGAATGGATCGAGGATATCTAGCGAACAGTCATTGCCATCTTTGTAGAAAAGACAAGAACTCTCCCCTTTTTTTTGTTTTAGGTTATAAAGATCCTTTATTGTAACATCATATTGGATGTCAAAGGAATACTGGGAGATGAACCTATTGACAAGCTCCTCAAAAGTTATGATACCTGGTTGTAGTTTTGAAAACCACTCCATACATGATCCTCCCAAGCTCCTTGGGAATAATCTCATTAAGTAAGTTTCCTCTTGGGAAAACTCGAGGCTCATTGTTTTGAATTCCCTGATATGATCTATTGGATCCATTCTTCCATTGTACTTATCATATTTAGGAATCTCACAGTGTCTAGGAAAAGGTATCAGACCAACTATTGCATCGAAAGGATAAGGAAAAATGTCTTGTATCACATATATTTTGGTACTCCCTTTCGTCATATCCTATATCTATTGTTGTTACATTTGCATTTGGGATGTTAAAGCAACAACTGGATCTATTGTTTGTGTAGGTTGCAGTATTTCAGTCTCACTTGTTCCAAGTGCTTCCTTTAGACAATTCACGTCAAATTCCTTGGGAAGTTTGGCACCTGATTTAGCTAACATCAAAAGATACTTCTCCATATCTTGTTCTAAGATCTTTTCCATAGATTTATGGAACATGGGATCTTGTTGAGCTATTTGAATATCCTCTGGAGTTATTTCGTTCTTATTGTTTTGGTTCAGATTGTTCCAAGGATTTTCTTCTGCCATTGTTTGGGATGTTTCAAGTTCTTGTTCTAAGAGTCTTTGCTTTTGGGACCTAGTGAAGATTGGCATACAAATTTTTACCCTTTCTTCCAAAATGTTGATCTTCTATGCTAGAAAAATGTCAATTGAACTTTTAACAAAGTCGAATAAGATGACTGATCTTATTGATGAGACTATGTTAAAAAATTGATTACTATACTTGGTTTCGTGATAAAGGATGATAGTATCCTGATGATGAAACTTCAGTGTAGTAATCGATTGTGTATTTGATTTTGACACTTTTGATTTGCAAGATCTTGTTTCAGTTGATAAGATTGGAAATTTGTATAAACCTATCTGTTTTCCGTCTCTAGATAGTGATTATGATAAAAAGAAACTTGGTTCTGATAAAAACTATGGATAAAATGACTGACTGACTGACTGGTAAGATTTTTGAACTCTTTGTTTTGAAAGTGCTAAAACAGAGTATAGAGGTGTTATTTCATAGAAGCGCTAGAACAGAGTCCTGAAGTGCTGAAACAGGTGACTGAAGCGCTATCTTGATAGAAGCGCTAAAACAGTGCTCAAAAGCACTGCAGAAATTGATGGAAGCACTATCTTGACAAAAGCGTTGAAACAGTGCCTGAAAGCACTGAAATAGATGATGAAATCACCATTCTAATGTAAGCGCTAAAATAAATACTGTAAGCACTAAAACAATGCCCGAAAGCGCTATTTCATAGAAGCGCTAAAACAGTGACCCGAAGCGCTGAAACAGGTTTCCAGAGCGCTAAAAACAAGACTTTTAAGACTCTCTATTGTAAAATTTGATCTGGCCTTATGGCATACTGTATCATGGATTGTGGAAGATAAGAACAATGTATGGGTTGACTATGGTTGTGATACTGTGTGAGAGCTCTCCTTTGGAAGAAGGCTCATGAATAGAGTGGTTCTACTGCGTAATCTAAAGTGTGACCCCTAGCAAAATCGTTATATCTATGGATGAATGTTCTATGTTGTAAAAAGAGTTTACGATTTTGATATAGAAAGCGCCATCTTCTTAATTTATCTTGATGACTGAAAGGTTTCTTGGGTTTTGTGATTTTGATTTTTCTCTTGACAAACATGGTGGAATTCCACTTTCGAAGCATGGATTTTTTGATCTAACTTGAATTTGTTGTTTTCAGGATAATCTTTAATCTGATTTTAATGATTTTTGTGAAAACATAGCAAGCAATTGTGAGATAATTGTTTTAAACTGAATAGATCGTGTATGTTCAAGAACCACAAATGGTCCTTATTGATTTTCACGGGTTGCTTAGACAATTATACACAAATTAGATAGACTCACACTTAAGGACAAATAGGTCATCATTATACTCATAGCCCACATCTTGAATTGCATTGATGCACACAACCGTGTCATCCCCTAGAGGGTGCCCGTGTTTTTGTCATTTCCAGGCACGTACTCAGAGTTGGATTTCTCATCCTCTAAGCAAACAGTCCTTGGAAATTATATAGTATCTTGGGGGAAAATTCTTCCCTCCCCTTGCACCATGAGTATGACAATGTATGGATACTAAGACGGCGAGATACTACTCTATGGTTCATAGATAGGGCTTTTGAGCAGTGCGGAAATTGATAAACTCCCTCAAGAGACCTCCCAATCTTTAGAACAAACATTTTGGGGATGGTTATCTTTCTCACTATCGTCAAGTTGGACTTTCATCAACAAATTGCGTTTTTATTATAGTGGGTTGGAATCCTTGGCTTAAGGTGTTCCCACTTAGGTCATTCCCGTAGGGTGAGTACTTTTTCCCACTATGGCAGACCTTCTAAAGGATTTAATAAAGCGTAAATAGCATGAAGTAAAAGTGAATCTGGAACTTTGATCACCCAGTTAAGGGGAGAGCATAAGCCTAATCACCACAAGCATAGCATATAAGTTGTTCTATTTTAAGCTCAAAAAGAAATTTTATAATCTATGTGAAGGTGCTGCTTCACAGAAATAATGTTGTTCTTTTTAACCTATACTGTAAAAATGTGATGACTATCCTAGAATTGATAAATTTGCTTTTAGAAAACAAAAAGTGGCTACCCTAGGATCGATACATTTTAGAAACCAGAAGTGACTATCCTAGGATTGATAATTTTTTAGAAAACTAGAAGTGACTACCCTAGGATTGATAAATTTTAGTCCAACTATGAAAAAAAATTAAAATCTGGCCATAGTCGTGTCGGATCCAGACTGATTTTACAAAAGCGCGAGAACAGTCCACCGAAGCGCTATAACTTTTACCTGATGTGTTATAACTTGAAAGCGCCAAAATAGGACACCAAAGTGCCGAAGTTTGCCACAGAAGCGCTAAAACACCGATGCGTTGAAATAGGTCATGGAAGCGCTAAAGTTGAAAGCACTAAATTTTTTGATGGATGTGTTCTAGTAACACGGAAGCATCAAAACAGAGCACGAAAGCGCTATAGTTTTCCATGGATGCGCTAAAATAAAACACGCTGGGAACCTGCGTGACACTTTTCAGAAAAATGATAAAATTGGGGTTAATGCCCCATGGTGGGTGCCAAATTGTAAGTGTGAATAAGGTGTAAAGCACAAAACACTTCTTAATATGACATTATATCAAAGACAAAGCCAAATGAATCAATTCAAAGCAATAATCTATTGAAAGGGTCATATTGTTCTCTATCTCCAAAGATTTATTAAATCACTGTAGCTCTCAGATCATGTAAGCCATGTGACTGTTAAAATGACTATTTGAAGAATGAGATGGATGCTAATGCAATGATATGGAGCTTAATGTGATAATACTAGATGATAAAGACACTAAACAAGCATGAATTGACATGGAAACAAATAAATGCAGCTACAGGAGGCAACTATGATATGAAGACTTGATTGCTGAATGTTGGATGCTTGAATTCCTGTAGAGTAAGAGTGCATAAGTTATATTATCTGGATCCTTTTCTTGTTTCAATGAGGCTTTATTTATAGATTTCCTTGCTATAGAAATGCACAGGGATGGAATTGAGAGGCTTGGATTCAATCTGGAGGATTGAATGGTGAAAGATGGAGGAGATTGAGAGAATTTTGGTGATTGTCTCTACCCATGAAAACACTAGGCAAGAGAAGAGGAAAGATTGATGGAGGAGGATTGAGAGAAGAATTTGGAATTTATCTCCAATTTGTCTCCAAAACTTCTCGTGAAGTTTCAAAGCATTAATTTTGACATAATTTAGACATAAATTAGACATAGGATATCTAATTCATTTTTGAGGAAATATAGATGGAATATTCTTTATGCCTTTATTCAAATATTTTGATTTATTTAAATTAGCAAAAGAGAGATAAATAATTTAATAAAACGAACTATAGAAGTTGTTTATTAAATTAAACAGAAGAATACGACAATTAATCAATAAAGTGTTTTAATCTTTATTTAATTAATTTAAGATTGATGTGATAGAATAAAATAGGAATTTGATAATTAAATCAAACAAAGTATTTAATTTTGTTTATTTAATTAAGATGAGACATTAGAAGAATTTAAATATGATGTGAACGTGAACTATATAAATAAATATTTCTATTTATTCAAATAGTAGCGGAAATTAGGATAATCAATTAAATAATTTGTATTTAATTAATCGGATGCTCTAGACCAATTTTAGGTGTATACAGATGGAAAAGAAGCTATTTGTTGCAAAAATATAAGATCATGAGGGAGAAGAGTCTTTGGAGGATTTTAATTTTGATAACCCTTTTTGTAATATTTTATTTGTAGGTAAAAGAGAAGTTGTAGAAGAATTTCAAGCATATGACATTGAAGGAGTGATCCTCATGCAAGAGGATAAGAAAAAAGAAGAAAAGATGAAAGAGGTTGTAGTTCAGACATGTCTTTTTGAAGGCATGATGGAGGTGAAGTTGCAAGTTACAAATGTCAAAGAAGAAGAAAGGAGTGAAGAAATAAATTGTCCATTAGCTAACATGTAGTTGAACATAGAAGATGATGAAGAAAAAGTTGCAGCATGCCTAGTTGGAGGCATGGAATAAGAGAGAAAATTAAAAAAATTAGTAGTGATAGAGGATCAACTTGAAGGTGTAAACCTTGAAAAAGAGAGACAAGTTGAAGCAGTGGTGACAATGAGTAGTGAAGGTGAAAGTGTTGCATTTGAAAGTGAAAGAGTAAAGATTATAGAAATAGAGGTAATTTTAAAATTTTATGAAGAGTATGCTGGTTTATATAATTTTGAATTTGAAAATGTGGAAGCGGAAAGTGAAAAATATTTTTGGAGGACAAATTGTGGGGGGTTAATTCCCACAAAGGTAGAAGATGAGAGTGGTGTTTGGTGGAAGTGGTCAATTGATGGTGGGGTGGATCCCACGAAGGAGGAGCAAAGAGGAGGGAATATTTGGAGGAGAATGGTACGTTATGGCTACGAATCCATGAGAGGAGAGAAGAATGTTGAGAAAAGTTATTGGGGGAGTGAGGATAGTTCTAGCAAAATTTTGAAAAAGGAGGAAAAAGAAAGTGAACTTATCACATTGATAGATTTTTTTGCAAATTACTTACAATATAAAAGGATAGTTTTACCATTTAACTCCATTTTTGTGAGCCTATGCTCATTAAATTCCTACCCAACATGTTTGATGCAAAAGCATCCAGGTCCATAGGAATCCACATCAACCCAGAAACATTTGATCTCAATTTTGATTTTAGTTAGCTATTTTATTTGGTGTAGGGTGAAATTTTTGTGTTTGTAGGCATGATCAAATTTTAATGATATTGTTTTCACTATTTGATAAAATGTTAAGTGAAATGATAGATGAAATAGATGCATTTTAATTTTTTATTATCTCCCATGTATTATTCAATTCCATGTGCTCAACAGTTGAATTGTCTAGTTTTTGTATATTATGTCTTTATTCCAAAATTGTCAGGCAAGCAGGCATTTGATTTAAAAGAGAATGAAAATAAAATGGATAAAAATAAAATGAAATTCTACATGAAATTATCTGGACATTATGGGGAAAATGAAAGAAACTAGAGAGGGGAGGCATATAGTTTGTTGAGAGGAGATTAAAACTAAAATTTAGACCAATTTAAAAATTTGCTTCTAGTTGGTAGTGATAGGGGCTTGAGAATGAGAAAAATCAAAATTAATTTGCTGGTGTAAATGCCTAGAAGGGGGGGGTTGGAATTAGAGAAAATATAATTCAAATTTCAATGTGTAGGGGTGTTGATATTCCAGTATAGCTGGAAATGTAAACAAATGATTTAAAATGTAATCTATTCTACTTGTAATTGGAAGTCATAAATTAATAAAGTTATAATTGAATTAGTTTGTGCAAATTTACATTGCTTGGTAATTGTTGCAAGTATGGTACAAGTGCTTTCATTGATGTCAATAGTATGGAGATGGTTGGATATAGAGATTGATGGAAGCTTGTGTATGCTACATATGTTTTCATTGAGGTATACTCTGAAGAGATAGTTGAGTAGGGAGATTGATGAATATTGACGAATATTGATGATCATAGAGGTATATGGTGTTGTCACTAATAATAAACTATTGAATAGATGTAAAAGTATTGGTCTAGAGAGAATGGAGAAACACAAAATTGATGACTTTGGGAAGGAAATGGGGAAGCAACGATGGAAGCCTAATAGCTATTTTGTAGAAAATGATAGGGATCTTTTCCCTCGTGGCATACCTTTTCACAACAACTAGGGATTTCAACCTCGGGGTCCCACTGGCAATTCGGGTAGGCAACATGCAAAAAAAAAAAATGGAAGCAAACATCAATTTTCACGACCAAACTAGGCACCTATGTCAGCCCATAGGGTTTCTAACGGAAATGGCCAACCGATCATTAACATTTGTGAAGCTGATACTTTGTTTAACAAAGACTTCCAGAGTAGACGTTATGAGAAAAACTTAGTTTTTTTAAATCAATCTTATCAAGAAGAAGACGTTGAGCTAAAATCCTCCAAAAATAAGGACTCCAAAGAGCTACATGTTAAAGAAGTAGGGATTCAAGAGCATGTGGCTGGATCACAAGAAAAAAGTGCATGGGAACATGCTAATTACCCTAAGCTGCAAGAAAATGGGCAAGGGTTTGCAGTTCCTTTGTCGAACAATAGGGGGCAGCAAAAAGACTTTTGTGCAAAAAATCCTAAAGGTCAACAAGGTGCTCCCTTTAGTCCAGAATCTCAAAAGAGGCCTCAATTTCAAA
The DNA here is from genome assembly GCA_007115665.2 of Sequoiadendron giganteum. NCBI lineage: Eukaryota > Viridiplantae > Streptophyta > Pinopsida > Cupressales > Cupressaceae > Sequoiadendron > Sequoiadendron giganteum. The sequence continues at coordinate 26,384,745 of CM021102.1, forward strand.
GGGGGCTCAAAGGATGATCAAACACAGATTAATCAAAGGGATCATAAAGGGAAATGATACAAGATCAGTAAGAAGAAGGGGTCAAAGAAGAAAGGAGCAATCAAGCAAGTGTGGAGGCACAAAGACTCAAGAAAAAAAAAAAAATGTCTCTCATTGTAAGATCGACCAATAGAAGATCAAAACTCCCCTTTCACGAACTCATGATACTCTAAAGATTACTTTCCTAGAAAGAATGTTGCAAGCTCAAATCCAAGACCTTAGGGATAAAGCCCTAATTTGTAAGTTCTAGAACCTAGATTTTCCATTAGATGAATTAAAGGATCTGATTTATGATGGTTTGGAAGGGGTTCAACAAGTTTTTTATTTGAATGTTGAAAAATGCATTTTTGTAGTCATTTTTAATAGTAAAACCCCCAATGATGCAGTGTTCAAAATTAAATCATGGGTTTTTCAAGGATCAGGGTTATGCATGCAACCCTAGATGCCAAATTTCAAAGCTAAATATTTTTCCTTTAGATTTATTCCTTTTTGGTTCCAAATGCTAGCCTTCTTGCTTGAATATAAGGAACTAAAGCTGATTGAAATAATAGCTAATCATGTAGGAATTTTTCTCATGCATGATTTTTTTTTTGAAAAAAATCCGTTGAAACCCATTAGAACACGTGCCCTCATTCATATGACCAAGGAGTTTCTAGGGTAGATTCAACTAAACTCAAAGTTTGGAACTTGGAACCAAAAAATACATTTTGAATCCCTTGAAATTAATTGTTCTCATTGTCATAGCATAGGACATTCTTTTACCCAGTGTATGACATGATCTTCATCACTAAATGTTAGTGATATGAACAAATCTAAAGCTGGTGTGCACAAATGTAGTTAGATTATCTCATTTGTTCAAAAACTAGATGTATGTAGTTAGAATGTACAGTTCAATTAGGGGTTGTTAGATCAAGTAAACGCTAATTTTCAAAACCTTGTGTAAGAGGAAAAGGGGAGAAGATGGTACAAATTTAAGTTTCCTCATCAATCCTAGAGAAAATAAACAAGTTGTTTTTGAGTTTAAAATGCCAAAAAGAATAGAGATTCTAATGTAAGCCTTTTTTGGCTCATCACTCAGTCTATATTCTCCTATGGTAAAGCTAAGTTCAAAGCATCAACTTGGGGAAATAGTGAGAACATTAATGTTTGAAGGAATGAGGCATCACTTAGCTGCTTGGTCATTCAATGAAAATGAATAGGAGTGTCAAGTGGTCACTCAAGAGATTTCTAGCTTTGATGAGGGGAATCAGTGGCTTTCAATAAGCACACAAAAGGGCCTAAATGATGTTGAACTAGAAATTTTAGCAAGAAAAATGCTATTTTCAGCTGGCTCAAATTTATTTGATGAAATTGTAATGGAAGAAGAATTCTAGGAAAATATATCTCATCCATATTTAAAGGGTTCGGGTAGTCTTGTGGATTCTTTGCAACAAGAAATGGAAATGTGTGGGCAAGAGGATAACGCTTAGTATTTTTTGGAAATGATAGACCAAGTAACTCATGAGGAAGTTCAAATGGGAAATCTAGTAGAATCCAAGTTGATTGAAAGATAAATAAATGGGGAATTATATGAAGTTACAGATTCTAACAAAAACCTTACATTGTCTCAATCTTCGTTTCAACCCTCAGTTAAGAAATCCCCTGGGAAAAGAGGAAGGAAATCTAATCTTACCAAATTGAAAGAACAAATAGAGGTAGGTGTTCAGAAAAAAAATCATTGATTCAATGTCGATCAAGAGGCCGCTGCTCTCCTTGAGCACAATAAATTTTTTTTCATGGAATGATAGGGGAATCAATGCCCCTGACAAGCACACTCACATCAAGCAACAAATAAATGCTTTTGGAGTAGTTATTTTTCTTCTACAAGAAATAAAGATGGGCCTCAACACATTCTCCAGCTCAAGGGGCATCTGAAGGACTAGTGAATTTATGGAACCCAAAGACTGTGAATTTCAAACCTCACAAAAATGAGAAATACTGGCAGCTTGTAGAGGTGACAAGGTTTGAACTACATTTTTGGCTTATAAATGTTTATGGCCCTACTCATACTATAGATAAGAAGAATCTTTGGGATGAAATCAAAAGGAAAATAGGTTCATTTTTCAATGGGAAAATAGTGATAGTAGGGGATTTTAATGCAATAACATCTTTGCAAGAAAAGAGCAGTGGAATAAGCCCACCACCAAGGGTAATGCCAAATTTTAGTATGTTCATCTTATCCAATGCACTAAAGGATATTGTACCAATTAATGGATTATATACTTGGACTAATAAGAGGAAATGTTTTCTCTAGATAGATGAAATATTAGATAGGTTCTTGGTCTCTCCTAATTGGCTCACTTCATCACACAATCTAAATTCTAAAATCTTGCCATAGCTTGGGTCTGATCACTATGCAATTTGCCTTTATATCTCGAATATTACCATTCCAAAAGGAAAATCTTCTTTCAAATTCAAAAGTATGTGGTTTAGACACCCTCAATTCATGGAACTTCTGAAGTAGTGGTGAACCGATTTTCCATATGAACAAGGTACCATGATGTTCCAATTTAATAGAAAAATGAAATATGTGAAGTAGCAAATAAGAAACTAGAATAAGCAAGGTTTTTAGAAAATTTTCCAGTAGGCCCATTTAGTGTTCAAAGATTTAATAGTAGTTCATGAGAGTATAATTCAAAATGGTTTAGATGCTACTCTTTATGATAAACATAAGAGGTTCCAAGAAAAATTGGAGGATTTATGTGCACGAGAAGAGGTTTATTGGAGACAAAAGTCTCATGAATTATGGTTAAAGGAGGGAGATCGTAATACAAAGTTTTTTCATGCTTCTACACAGATTAAGAAGGAAAAAAAATAAATCCAAGAAATCCAAGAATTGTCCATAGGAAACTGGATCACAAAGGAAGAAGACATCAATAAGGAAGGATTCAAGTTTTTCTCAGAACTTCTATTAGCCCCACAAAGTATAGATGTGAATAGAACGAATGATGCAAACAAATTGTTAGAAACAATTCCTCATCTTATTAGTAATGAAGATAATAATTTTCTTATGAGAACCTTCACTATGGATGAGCTAAAACATATGGTATTCTCACTTCCACCAGACAAGGCCCCTGGTCCAAATGGATTCATGACCCTATGTTTTAAAAAAATGTTGGGGTTTCTTGTGCTATGAACTCCTTTGGACACTTGAAGAATCTAGGAGAACTGGGACTATTTTTAGGAAATTTAATGTAACTAATATTACAATTCTTTTTAAAAAAATGTTGGGGTTTCTTGTGCTATGAACTCCTTTGGACACTTGAAGAATCTAGGAGAACTGGGACTATTTTTAGGAAATTTAATGTAACTAATATTACAATTCTTTCAAAGGTTAAAGAGCCTAAATTTTTTGCAGAGTTCAAGCCTATTTCATTATGCAACATAGTCTACAAGATATTCACTAAAGAAAACTATTTAAGATTGCAACCGCTCATACCAAATATTATTTCCTAGGATCAAGGAGGTTTTGTCCTAGGGAGGGAGACTTATGAAGGAGAATTTTTTTCACATGAAGTGATTCACACAATAACAACATCAAAGCTACCCTCTTTTATTGTGAAAATAGACATTATGAAATCCTATGATAAGGTAGATTGGAAGTTCCTTAATAAGGTATTGGCAAAGTTTTATTTTTTTTCTCAATGGCATATGTGGATAATGTCCTGCTTACCTAGAGCAAAGTTTTCAGTAATTATAAATGGGAGTCCAACAAGATTTTTTAGTGCCACAAAAGGTGTTAGGCAAGGAGATCCACTTTCACCTTTTCTTTTCATCATTATCGTAGAGTCCTTAAGAAAACTCATTCATCTAAAACATAGTCAAGGCCTATGGCATGGAGTGAAGATAATAAATTTACATTGTCTGAAGCTAAACAAGTCAAAGAGGTTTTGGAAAAAAAAATGCATCAAAATCAAAGATTTATATTTTTAATACCTTTGATGAAGTGAAGAATAAAATAGTGAAGCATTTGGGTTTTTAGGAAGCATAATTGCCTTGTACCTACTTAGGGATTCCTTTCTTTAAAGACTCAAATAAAGCTCACTATTAGGACAAGGTAATTGATAGACTTAAGTCAAGAATCCTAATATGGAAAGGTAGGTGGTTATCACTGTCTAGAAGAATTCTCCTCATAAAATCCGTGCTATCAATTCCAAATTATTTTATGGTTGTTCTAAAAGATCCATCATTTGTAATTTCTGAAATTGAAAAAACTATAAGATCTTTTCTTTGGAAAGGAAATATCAATGAGCAGAAAGAAGTGCCTCTCATTTCTTTAGAAGGTCTAGCAAAAGGAAATAATCAAGGGGGGAAGGAATTCAAAATATCTTGTGGAGAAATAAAGCCTTCGAAGCTAAACTATTATGGAAAATGTACTCCAATCCAGATGCTAAATAGTCCAGAATATTACAAGCCAAGTACTTAGACAATGATAATCCAATAGGAGTCTTAAAAGTGGTTGATCCTCCATAATTTTATTCTTAATAGCAAGAAACTCATTACTAATTTTTCCTCATAGGAAGTTAATTATGGTCAAAGCATAAAGTTCTAGTCAGACTCATGGAATGGGAAACCTCCATTGTCAAAAAATCAAAAACTACAAGAGATAAGAACAATCTTATCTGCAACTTGGGGTGAAAATTTGATAGACTATGTGCAATCGTCGAAATCTATAACAAGGAAAGTTGCATGGAAAAAACCTTCAAGGAACCTTCTTAGTGTTCAGCAATCCGATATTTTATGCAATGTGTTGAAGGAAAGAGTTGTCTACCAGTCAACAAAATCAGATAAAATAATATGGGCAGCTTCAAAGGTTGGAATATATTCAATAAAGGAAGGGTATGTAGTTTTAAGTCAATCCAAACATAATTCACAACCACAACAAGCATTTTCTTTATGTTGGAATAATAAAGTTTTATAGCTCGCCATTCAAAAAATAATTCTAATAAGTGACCGTTTAGTGAAATTGAAGATAGCGGATCCATTTACGTGTCTGTTACATGAAGAAGAGCTAGAAACAATAGATCGCTTGGTCTTGTAGTGTAAGTTTTCTCATCAATGTTGGAATTTTATTAAAAATAAGTTAGATCTCTTCTTTCCCCTTCCAAATATTATTTGGGATCTATTTCAAAGTTGGCCATTATTATACCAATCCTCCTTCTTTGCATGTATTTGGTATATGATTCTAGTACTTGTTGTATGGAATATTTAGTGGGAGCATAACATGAGAATCTTTAGTTGAGTTGAAAAATATGGAAATTGAAAAGGCGATATCAAAAAGTGTCAACTGATAGGTTCAAAAGGAAAAAAATGACCAATTGATTGTTCATGAATTAGGGCAGCTATTTATTGAAGAATTTGAAGGGAAAAAAGTTATAATTTAATGGTAGTCTACTCAAAAGTAGTATTCCAAAAGTGGATATAAGTTGAGTTAAATAGATCCTTCCTCAAGCTGACTTCACAAAACTAAATTTTGATGGAGCTTCTAAGGAAAACCCAGGATATTTAGGGGTAGGCATTTGCATCATAAATTCATTAAGGAAAGTTTTGGCAACCTCTTCAATCCATTTACAACAAGGCACAAATAATAGTGCAAAATCTCAAGCTTTATTATCAGGTTTAGAGTTAGCAATGCATCTGGGAATTTAAATTCTTGATATAGAAGGGGACTCAATGTTAATTGTTAACGCATGTAGAGAAAGAAAGATTCATAACTAGAATTTAAGTTATATATTACACAAAGTATGGGCACTGTTAGACAAGTTTAAGGCTTCCATAATATCTCATATGTATAGAGAAGGCAACAAGGTAGAAAATAATCTTGCAGGTTTGGGAAGTCATGACATAGAGGTTAGGATTATCAATGACGCAAGTCAGCTAAGTGTGTTTCCACAATTGATTGAGCTAATAAATCAAGATGCTAAGGGATATTAGAAAGATATCCAAATGGTCCTAATAATGGGTGACCAAAATTAATATTCAATAAAAGGAAGACTTCCATAGTTCATAAACTTCAAATGCTTGATAAGTTTTTTTGTTTAAGGTCCACGTGGTGTCATTGGTCTAAGAGCATCTAGATAACAATTTTGTATAGAGTTTTATTCCCAATCACCCGTGACATGTTCTTTCTAAAGCGCTTTGGAGCAAGTTTTAATGTAGGGCATTATGAGCTCATCCAAGAATGATTATAGCTTACTTAAAATCTCATCATAATAGGATCAAGTTGAGCTAAGTATCTTGTACAATCTAGTGCATTGATATGCATGGAAATATAGAACAAGAGATTGCAACTTGCCACCATCTATTTTTTCTCTAACTCTATTTTTTGTGTTTGCGCATTGTTAGTACTAAAACTTTCTTAACTCCTTACATTTGCATGTGCTTAAGGAAAGGTGGAGACGTTAGACACAAGCTTAAGGGATATCATCAAATGTATTTAACATTAAAATATTTTTACAATTATAATGCAAGATTTCAAGCGTGCCACACTTGATCGATATCATTTCCAATAAAGGATTGGGTTTTTTATTTTGCCTTTAAATTTTCTCATCTTCATTGTCATTCTACAAAGTTTAAAGCCATCCTCTGCTTGTCTTGTTCGATGTGAGTTTAGATCCTTGTGGGTATCTCTCTGCCTATTCGGTGTGAAGCTTGTCCGTTTGAATTTTTGTACAAAAGATGGCACACAATGGGCGTCGAGCAGTGGTTTCAAATAGTTTGGAATTTTGTCTTAGAAACTATAGAATGGCAATGGTGGTTCGACTGTGGGAGCTCTTGTTTTCTAATTACATAAAAGATGAACATCTACATTAGGTGTTTAAGGTAAACTAGTCAATAGTCCTTAACTACATCAAAAATTTGATAGGAGAAGAGATCCTGCATACTGGTTCACAAATAATAGTTTTTCCTACGAACCTTCTTTCTATCTTCCTATCTAATAAGATGGACTTGCTTCAAAATTTTGAATTCCTTCAGTCTGTTGCCAACAAAATTGTGAAGGCATAATATTTGCAAGATGGTGCTTTGTTGCAGAGTGTTCAAGGATATGATCTTACACACAGTGAAGGGTTTATTGGCGACCTCTTTCCTAGACATTATCTCTACCACAAACAGAGATATGTTGACACCTACGAAGCCTTTAAACTCTCTTTTCTCAAAGGCTCGTTGGCATACTTGTATCAAGCTTTGAGCAAGTTTCATTTTGATTTTCATAAAGAGGAGATTGATAATTCTAAAAGAAAGTACCGTGTACTTTCCTTTCTCTTGTCTCATTAGTGTGTTCAAGGTTTGCAGTAGATTGTGTTATTTAAAATTGTTAGACCAATAGGGTGAATGTGTAGATTCCAGATATAAACATTACAATTCATTCTCAAGCTCGAGTTGCAAGTCAAATTCAAATGCTAGTTGTTGAAGGACAAAGAGAGAATTCGGTCAACCTGGGTAATAGGGGTGTTTAAATAGTAATTTATGCAATAATTTTGTTGTGGGTATTTAGCAGTATATACAAAAATGAAGTGAGGGTGATAGGATTTAGTATGTAATGATCTAGAGAGATCAATTTTGTTTAAAATTATAATACTCTTTTGGCTGGTAGGATTTGGCATGTAATTTTTTATAGTGATAGCAGTTATTAGTTGGGTTTTGAACCAATTACCAAAATTTAAACTTTATGATTTAGATATTTTCCTAAGTCCAGATTATAATTTATTAGTGATCAAAGAACTAGTCTTTTGGTTTGCATTGCTCCGCCATGAAGAATTTATTTATGCCATTTTTAGGTAATGATGGTGTGTGTAGGAATACTCTAAATCCAAAGTTTCATGATCTAATGTCTTCCATAGTTGAAGATAATAGTGACAAAGTATCGGTCTGGTTATACTAGTGTAACTACGACAGAGTATGATTGGAATGCTCTACATTCCATCACAGATAAACATTTTTGTATGCATACTTGCAAAAGTGTTTAAGGATGCCTGTAGTATTTTCTCTCCAAGTGGAAAGTATTTTTGTTGCTCCCATGTCAAGTTTTGAGTGAAAAAATGGCTCATTCTATTGTTACATCACCATTGGTGCCAACCTAAGTATTTTGGGTTGTGCAGAGATGAGTAGAGGTTGGAGCATAATTATGGGAATAATTATAGGTCATGTCAACCTATCTTAATGTGTTATACCCTTATGTTAATTTTTCAAGGCATGCATGATTGAGTTTTGAGCTGATAGGATGAAGTTTTGCACAGCACATAAGAGAGGGCACCACTTTTATATTCCTCTTGTTATTCATAAGAGTGTTGCATGGTATGACATAAGATAGGGCACCACTTTTTATACTCCTCTTGATATAATTCTTCCTATTCCATATTTGATATTCCTAATTCTCCATTTTTTGATACTTTGATTGATATTCCCTCTTTGTCTCCTCTTTTCACTCTCACTATATCTCCAAACATCTTACAATACAAGGGTGGTTTTACTCCTAGCCTATTGGAAAATGACTTATTAAGCGATTTTTTAGCATGCTTTTTATTTGTGTAAGTTTATCTTGGAGGATTGATGCTACTCTTGTAAGTACTTGGAAACAAGAATAACATAATCTAGTTCACATTCTATACTAGTTTCTTCTCTTCTTCCATTTTTCCTTTCTCTTTGTTATCTTAAAACATTTTGGGATGACATGAAGCATTGAAGGTGTTGGTGCCTCTTTCATAATAACCCAATTTTTTAAGATATGTATTTTCCTTTTGTATATGTGTTTTCACTTTTTCATTAGGAATGATGCAAAGTATTCTACTTTGTCTTAGATACAACCATTTTAATCCAACTAGAGATAAATTTCCACTCTCTATGTTCCATCCACATTCCTTTGTAATCATATTTCTATATGCAAGGGTATAATGGGAATTACTCTATACATGTTAACATATGTTCACATATTATACTAAATATTAAGTTTATAGATTCTTTAGTTTTTCTATTTATTTATTCATTTTATGATGATGTTTTTACTCCTTTATGTAACCTTTCCAATTTTATGATTTCATCCTATAAGCACAATTTTAGGTGTATCATTCTTTTATTTTAATTGCAACAATTTCTTCTTTCTATATGTTACCTATTTTTGAAGTAAAAATATTTATCCTTGATGGAATGTTTCCTTATATATGTTTTTCCTTAGGTCTCTTCTTTTTATAATTTCTAATTTTATTGACAATTTATGACCCCTTTCTTCCTTAAAGTTAATTGTGCATATACTTCATTTATACAATTGTTTTAAGATAAGTATACACTTTCACTTATATTTTTTAATACGTTTTCCTATAATTCACTTCCTTTTTAGATTATTTGTGTGTCCAAGTGATTTTTCCTATTCTAAGATGCAAGACAAAATTAAATGCAAAAAGGAAAACACTAACAAACACTCAAGATTGGCCTAAGATGAATTCAAACAAAACACCAAGAAAATAGAACCTTTTACCTTGCTTGAATTGATGAGTTTGGTTGGCCCTTTTTTAGTCTTGATTGTGTGCTCCTTCAATGGAAAATGACCTAAAAATGGATGAAAAATGGAGTAGAAGTGATGAGGAATGAAATGATGCAAATGGGTATTGTGGAAAGTGTGGTATATGGATGCAATGGAAGCTTGAGGTTGTAACAATGGAGGATGAATGTCAAGCTATTGAGAGTGCTAAGTTGAAAGTTGATTTTCTTGAATGCTATGAATGTGTTGTATCTCTATGAAA